>JAHWFO010015425.1:5822509-5900728 GCA_023313115.1 Rhysida immarginata | reverse complement strand
CGGGGGGGGGGGATTTCAAGTTATATTGCTCCCCTCCATCCATCCCTTGATACAATTTTTATTTGATTTTGTATACTTTTATAACTATAAATTGTAATAAAAATTACGTTTTCAAGTTAATTTATGAATTACAAAGTTCATTTCTTAAAACAAAGAAATAAAAGTCATTAAATATTATATATTTTATTATTTTCGCACACTTTCGTAATAGAAACAATATTAAGATTATGTCATGAAATCGAGACATCTACCGGCAGAATCTTACAACTCGAGTTTCCCTACTTTTATACCGAATGCACAGGCCTTTTACTATCTCGTAGGCCGTGCAACTAAGTCAGTAGTTTTCCTTTTTTTCGGTTTCGATTTGGTCCCACAACTCCAGTCCGTAAAGAAACTGAGCAGGGAAGCAAATAATTTTGTCTATTTCATTTGGATAAGGGATCTAAATGAACAAAAGTTATATTATCTAGCGTCCTAATCACCTATCTTTAAGGAGAAAATAAAGACTGTTTTCTTCAGGAAACCGATAAATAATGCTGGCCAGCGTGAACATTCGTTTTAAATGAAAGAATTTTGTTCAAGAATAACTTATATTCATAGCACAGGTTTAACGAGCGTATTGATCAAATCATCGTGATAATGCATCGGAAAATTTATTTGTCAAAACGTATCCGATGGTCTGCTTCCAATTATTAGTTAGGTTACTTCAACTTTTTATGGCATCTTAAGTTTCACTGTTCTTGTAACACGAATTCTCAGAGTTTAACGATATTTAGGCTACTTAGTAACCGTTTTAATCTTCTCTGTATACTTAAGTATGTCATTCCTTTGGAATGCTTAAATAAATTTTATTGTAATTATGGGTTTATATTAAACAATTAATTTATTAAAAAAACGTAACTAAGTAAAATTCCTTTCCGCTCCCTCAGAGCACAGAATCAAAATTTTGGGATGGAGATTGTAGAGCCGAAGTAAAAACGGTCTAGTGAGACAAATAACCACTGGAAGCATAACACAAATTATAAAGCCCTAAATATAGAATAAAAAGAAAAAAATAAATTTCTTCACCTCCCCCCCCCCCCTTAAGAACTGATTCTCGCACCGAGACTAAGAACTATATTCTTGGTCTAGGAAATGAAAAAATTTGATTATAACTCGGAAATAATACAATAAAAAGAAAATGTAATCGCAGATATGGACTAAATATTATTACAAAATATTACGGAAATTAATGCGCGAGCGAAATTAAGACAAATCTTGACCAAAATTTATTTCCTGAACCACAACATTATTTGAGATGAATTCTATATCGGCGCTGTCGGTTAATACGTACATGTTACTTCGCAGCCAAATACAAAAAATATCCCTCTAATTTTCTGTAAGGAGTTTATTGGCCTTAATTGTAACTTAGACTTTGCGTAAGCTTTATGTTTGAATAATTCATATGCATGCTCCAATTAGAAAATCTTAAGCAAAACCTTAACTCACGATTTGAGATATGAAGTTGGAAAAGTTATTGGGACTCATAATTAACCCTAGATAGAAATATTGTTGTAAATCTTTATCATTAGAGCTGTTTAGCTTGAGTTCACCTGCCAACTTATTCGCTGTTGAGTTCTCTTACAGGAAAGTTTCGTTCAGGAGGTGAATTTTTGAGATATCATCCCATTGTTAGTCATTGTTTTGTGTTAGTTTTTGATATTAAATATAATTGAATACAGTCGAAGTCTCAATAACGAAGCCATTGGGCTCTCCCAAAACTCGTTATTCGGAAAATTTGTTATACAGAAGCATATATAGGCAACATTAGATATAATCGAGATTTATATGTTGGAATTTGTTTTGAGCTTATGGGTGCTCGTTATAGAAAGGTCGACTGTATTCTTTTCTTTCAGATTATTATTGTGTATAATAATGTCTTTTAGAATAGTGTTGACTGACGATGTATTTATACGAATTCTACATGAAAGTAGTGCCTACATTGCCTAAAAACGTAAACGATGAAATCATAGATGTCCCAGATCTCAATAACTGATATTCATTATCAAATCTGTAAAAATAACGTCATCTTTGAATAACTTTCTAATTTTGAATTTATGATTTTATTAAGTGGCCCTTTATGTATTATTTATAATTAAAACCTAATCAACAAAATTGCTTTTGTCAGGAAAATAAATTACCAAAAAAATTGCTCATCGAAATGACAAATCGTTAGCTTTGTAGGACTATTGAGGAATGTTACCTATGTATAGTTAAGATAGACAGGTTTCTTACGTTTAGGACGGCATTATTATCAAGTATGGCACCAAATATTTCGAGTCGAACTAGACAAACTGAAACAGCATTCAGATATCCTTAAATTAAATACAGTATATTATGGCACAAGCAATAATTAAAGACAATGGTACAATCTGCATCACCTTCAAAAAGGAAACATCAACAAAAAGGCTACCAACCCTAACCGAGTTCTCAATTTAATAGTGTTCTTATAATAAAATACCTAATCAAAATTAATATAATTTAAGATTTAATGTTCTAAAAGATTTTGTATGATACACGATCATTTTTAAGTAATTGGATATAACTTTACAAAATCTAGCACAGAACTGAGTCACGGTTTCTTTAAAGATCTTGACAAGATTGCATGCAACGATCCAGCATCACGGTCTTCTATAAAAATCTTGAATTATTACTTTGAAATTTGTTGATTAAGATATATATACAAAGTGTCCGGAAATAAATGGTAAATATTCATACACGTGAGAGAACATGTATAAAGAAGCATTTTTATTCCTATGAACGTAGTGTCGCAAGCCAATCCCCACAGAGATACAGGGGGATTAAAGTATGTTCCGCTGCCTGATTGTTGGCGTCCCGCGAGCGAGTAGGCAGGTGTTGATGCAGCCCACATTGGAGCCTACAGACCTATTCGAAGGTGTTGATGTAATGGGAAAAAATCAAGTCACATCACATAACATTAAACTACGTAGAAATAAACAAAGACACCCTACAAACGCTGTAGGCTCTTAAGGTAACATCTTGACGTAAGACTATGAGCAATGCACATCAAGGCGTACATCCAAGCTGTGGGTAAAAACAAATGTGAACAAAACAGACGCCACACAAATGTCCATTGCGTATCAAGACTCACAGCAGGTGTTTAAAGGTTGGGCCATGTGTTTGCACGTACAGGTTATAGCGCAGTAGTAGCGACTCCCGTGCATGACGTAGTACATTCGTTTGCTCGCGGATTGTTTCACCTGCCACAGCAATGCGAGCGACCAGATCATCAACGAATGGAACAAAATCCTCCAAAGGGAAATAAAAGGCGGGACGATTGACATCTCTTGAACAGATGTGAGCTGCACCACATTGCCTAGTCGCTCGCGGGACGCCAACAATCAGGCAGCGCAACATACTTTAATCCCCCTGTATCTCTGTGGGGGTTGGCTTGCAACACCATGTTCATAAGAATAAAAATGCTTCTTTATACATGTTCTCTCACGTGTTTGAATATTTACCATTTATTTCCGGACATCCTGTATATATATCTTGCTGAAATTCTTTGATATTTTCTTGCAACAAAAGCCAATATCACTAAGCAAAATATATTTAAGTAAACCATAAATGCAAACGGATTAACCCACAACCGCGAACCTTGAAAGCACATGCCTAAAGTGGCCTCATTCTTCAAAGTTCATTATTTTTTGGATAGCAATCATTTGTTTTGTGCTGGGCCGTATATATTTTGTCATTTCATCGCAAGATATGCTGCAATTTCATTGTATATCTAGTGGATCACCCTATATTTTAGACAATAGTTTGTAAAATTAATCGACCGTGTTCTTTACTGATTAAGTTTCAAGCAATGGATTAAAGTTTTGGATAATCTTAAGAAAGTAAAAAAAAAACAAATTCTTTAGCCTGTTTACTATTGTCTATAAAAAGAAATACTGTTATTGATTGGAAGACGAGTGGTTGTAGAAACAAATGTTATTTTTATTGTTCCTTGATGCTCCTGAAGCTAATTACTTTTCTTCGACGTGTAATTAAATGTTTTTATCAATATCTCTTTTATTAGAATTTTTTGCATTGAAGTGAAATTGCGGTTTTTCCGCTCTCGTTTTCCCATCATTTCCACGTTAAATCTCTCTATCCGTTTTTTAATCTTGTTTTTGTTCTACCTTATTTTTTCCTCTCCTTATTTTTCTATATAATTTATTTTTTAATGCAGCAGAAAGAATCCCTCTCGGCGTCCGCATCACTTTGACTGAAATGCACTTAGCTGGAAATGATGCAGCACTTGGTGCTCATTTTCAATAGTGAATGGCGGGCCACAAGAAAAGAGATCGCCGCCGCCATTCCGCTACTCTCTCTTCCTCTATGGACCCCTCGTGCTATGGCTGCCTTACGCACGAAGCACGGCTGGGGAATTCAATATCGAGAAGTTTTTCCTATTTTATTTAGGGGGGGCTCTTCTTCCTAACTTTTCATCAGACCGACTCTTTTCTGTTTGAGGACAAATAGGAGACGAATTGGGGAAAACGTTCGCTTTGTGGAAAGGAAAAGAGAGAGGAAAAAAACGAGAGATTCAATTTCTCTGCTTTTAGTTTCTTTTTTGAACGTAAATCCGTAGTTGCGATATAAAATAAGGGGGGAGGGGATGAAAAAACGGAAAAATTTTAGACGTTATTTGCCTGAAAACGACTCAGAATAATTTCTATAGCGCCATTATATTTGATAGAATGAGCGGACGAACCGTGTTATCGATGACGAAAAAGAAATCTCATTAAAAATTTCTTCTTTTTCTCAAATGTCGATGTTCGTGAGATTGAAGAAGAATTCCGAGTCCTTTTATTAAAGGAAGTGATTCAGAAAAAATTACGCAAAAGTTTCTAGAAATGAAATGAAAAGAATGCTTTTGTAGCTTTTCAACATTTACGTCATTTCTTTTAAACAAATCCCCCCTTTGCTCCGTCTTTTTCTTATTGCAAAAAAGGCATTTTATATATAAACACTGCGATCTGGAAAAGCTTTTCCGAACCAAATATTATGTTAAGTGGCGAAGATCTTAACGTTTAATTTTATTTCTTTTCCATAAACTTCACGAAAATTTACTCATTCTGTTTGAAACTGCTCATTCTGTTTGAAGCTAAATTAATCGAATACATTCTCTACTTAGTAAATAAGCTGTTAACGTATATAACAAGAATAATTTTGTCTAATATATCAGAAGACGTAAGATTTCAACGAACAGAACAGAGGGCCGCTGTTTCACAAAGAAGATTATTAGGCATGTATATAACGCGTTAGGCCGCTGAAAAAAGACTGACTTACATTCGAAATTTACATCCCTAATACTACGAGATAAATATAATGTAGTAAGAAGTACTTACATAATAACCACACCGGATAAAAAATTAGTCACTTGCTGTTAATAGTGCGTTGCACATTTAATGCGCTTGGGCAATGATTGTAAGAGTGTTTTTAGATAGTCCTTATAGATAGTCTATCTCCAACCATGCTGCATACAGTTTATCCCGCAGGTCGGCGATGTTAGTCGGATAGCATTTCTTCCGATTAATACTTTGCTCCAGGTATCCACAAATTCTTTATTGGGTTCAGATTTGGGGATTTGACGGGCCAATTTAGGTGCTGCACGGTCTGATCATGCTCGTCGAACTACCCCTCCACAGATCTAGCTCGTGAATCTTGCAGTCATCGTCTTAATAGTAGATATCGTCCAGTAGACATCATGACATCCTTAACGTGATGCACAAGAAGCAGCAGTTGTTCATCCAGAATGCCATGAAAGTGATGCTGGTTAAGCCTAGTGCTAATTTCAACGATAGGTTCCGGTTCATTGTACTGAAAATTTGCCCACAGCATCACAGAGCCACCGCCCGCCAGTACCACACTTTTGGACACAATCAGAATGAAAGGTTTCATTGCTTTATTCGAATGAGCTCGACGTCGTGTGCATAGAAAAAGACAAAATTTGATTCATTCGACCAAATCGCTTCTTCAGTCGTCTAAAGTCCATTTCTGATATCGCTCGCACCACTGTACACGAGCTTTCTTTGATCTGGAATGAGCATCGGACATTTGCGAGGTAACGGGCTCCAGATGTCCATTTTATGCAGCTGCCTTCTTACGATTCTTTCACAAATTTATCTATGCGGACCATTATTTACTTTTTTGCAGTAGCTCTTGCCTGTTCTGTAAGCAGTTTGCCGTGACTAGGCGACAAATATTCGTCTTTGGTCCCGTTCAGTCAGCACTGATTTCCGACCACAGTTTCGACGGTTGTTGCTACCTGATGTGCCTGTGGACCATTTCTTGAACTCACGGATGACTGTGCACTTTGATACTTTGGCAAAGGTAGCTGCTTTTTGCACGGGATGTCTTTTTGCCCGCCCAAATGCTATGACCTCTTTTTGCCACTGACTTGTGTCTGCTAACGACCCATTCTTCGCAGCCAAGTTCGACACGGAATAATACAAAATGCTGCTGGCAATGCTCGTACGTTTCTTAGCTACTACTATCTCGCAATGAAATGTACTTATGCGCATTTAAGAAATTCTACATTACAAGCTCAAAGACAAGGAGTTTATTTCCTTTGATCTGACAACAAAGCCCTCACTCGGTAAGACTGACCCAATAGAAGATCAGATTTTGGCCGTAAATATGTGTCCCGTCCGCCTTATTTATTCATCTGATTACCATTTGTTCAGATTTCTTCAGTACTTTTTTAATGGGAATATTCCATAATATTATTGATGACAAAACTTGGACTCTCGAACTTCTTTCAATCACACACAATATCCTGTCATAAAGACGGTGGGCAACTCTGATAGATAATGATGCCAAACATATAATGGATTAAGAATTAAATTTGTTCTATTAATCAATATTTATATTCTTTACAAAAGAAAACATTATTTTTCTTCCTTCCCTCAATTATATTGTAACCATATTTTATAGTGAATGATAATTTAAACGTTTTGGAAAAAACTATTAATACGGCTTGTGACCAATTAAATAACAAAACATTAGGAAACATTATACCGTGATATTACTGTTTGTAATAAATAAGTTTCCTCAAAGATAATTTACGAGTTTCACAGTATTTTGCTCGTTTTTATGTTGAAAATATCACTGAATTGTTGGGGGGATAAACTCCATCCATTAGATAATCATATCATCAACTTCATTTGTTTGGTGGCGATTTGCTTCCGTAATAAATAGGCAACATTATTTAATCAGGCCCCGCGAGATATCCTCTTGTTTTGATTCTTATGTTAACCAAATTAAATGTCCCACATGTGGAGATATCTTATAAGCACACATGAGGTACGGCTATGTGTAATTGATAAAACGATAGAAAACTGGCATCCCTAGTTCTCATCTCTGATATAATGGCCCTCTCTTTTTAACAATACTGTTTTCTCGACTATGTATATAGTTTCCCTTCGTGCAAATATATTTTTGCATTCTGTCCTAGCTTTTGATTTCGTTGGGTTAAGGTCTAACTAATCTCAGAAGATAGACTGTGTCATCGATCTTCCGGCAAAAGATCGTTGATTTGACCGGGTCTTCCTCTCTTTCTGAGCTTATCGCGAAAGACCGTTTGCTTAACCGATCTTCCTCACTCAAAGTTCATCGCAAAAGACCACGAGTTAGTTAAAACTCTTATAACAACATGCGAACTGTGATCATATGTTTGTAGCGCCTTCGTCTCCTTTCAAGCTTTTCTATGTGTTTGTCTTTGACTTTAAACTTAAGGAAGGGACCAGTTTCGAGTTCAGATTCACGAAGGTAACTGCCTTTCCCATTTCCATTTCATGTTTATGAAGGTAAAAAAAGGTTATAAAGAGATTACATTCCCCTGTCTGAAGCAGAATAAGGAATATATGAGGGCTCTCCATTCTATCAAGTTGCTATATTTAAAAATTATAATTCTTTTTAATCTAATTATAATTTCAATTTCCTATTATCTAATACTAGTACATCAATTGCTGGCCTCATAGAAAAAGGGAGAGTCTCATTTCTTCATTTCTATTAACCACAATAACCTTTTAGACCGCTTTCTTTCGTAAACTAATTTCTTTGGAGCGCTTACATTCGGAAATTAATGACCGGCCTTTAAAAATTAGAGCACTAAAACAAAACTCATCGATTTTTAAACACTAAATCGTTAAGCACTCCCTTACTATTTAAAACGTTTAAGGGGAAAATTAACCTTTCTGTTGAGGTGGAAGTTAGGTGAACGGAAATCACCAATTAAAACGTCGCCCTTGCAAATAAAATTGACGCGTTTCCGAACAAATCAGTTTAAATGCCAAAACATACGTCTGTTTCTTTTTTCAGTGAGTAGCATGTATAACAGTAATTACAATAAAATTTGTTTGTAATATAACGAAATTAGGTAAAAATTTTAGGCCTTCGGTTATATTAACAATTACTGTAAAAGCTATTGTGATCAATTCGTTACCTAAACAAATTTAAAGAGTTCTCTTTACTTAGATTTTTTCTTGATGCAGAAGATAATCTAATTAGAACTCTGAAAATTTAAATCAATTGCGTAAACTGGTCATTTTTGGTAGAATATGATCCCAGATTTCATGGATTAGTTATGAGCTTTGCTGAAGCTCCGCCTGAAAGCCCCAAAGGAAACTTCTCTGCATAGCAAAAAGCAGTAAAGGCTATTTAAAACGGAACGTACGTATATCTTGATCGGTAATAAAACAGTTCATTCAATTATAATTATAAAATTGTTTGCTTTTTCTAAGAGGCTTTTAGGTTTCCTCTTTAGTCTAAAAAAAGAACATTTAAAAAAAAAAAAAACCCTGCAATTTTGAAAAGAAAAAAAAATTAATGCAATGAAATTCTACTATTCTCCATGGTCGTAGTAATAGAATATATATTTGTAATTCAATGATTGACAAGTTTGAAAGCATAATTATAAACTTTAATATTTTTGATAATATTCCTCTTAAAATAAATTATTAGTAACTAAAAGTATTATGGGAAGGAAACAATCTAAACATATGATCACGGAGGCAGTCTTCTGAACTTTCGAAATATAAGTTATGGAAAAAAAATCATCAGTTTGATTGGAAAAATTTTCAAAACAGACACATACATTAATATAACGAGTCTTTAATCGTAACACAGTTTGTTTGGGGTTAGATGTCTTTTTGAAGCTTCAGTTCTCCAAAGCCGGAATTAGGTAGAGCAAAATTTTATGGACCTTACTTGCCTTGTTGTTTTTAAATCTTCATGGATTAGATAAAAGAATGAATTTAACATATAAGAATTCTTTTATTTTAAGATAGACAGAATATGCAGCAAGCTGTGTCAGACGTGAACTGTGGCGATCTGTGGTAACGAAACGTGAGCTAGGAAAAAAAAGCCAAGCTCTGTTTTCAAATCTATCTTTGTCCCCGTTCTCACCTATAGTCATGATTCTTGGTTAATGACCGAAAGAGAGCGATCGCGGGTGCAAGCAGCCGAAATGAGATTCCTGAGAGGTGTGGCAGGAGTTTCCCTACTAGATAGAGCGCACTGGATCACAATAACGGAGTCTTTAGGTGTTGAGCCGCTAATTCTCCTCATTGAGAGATCTCAGTTGCGATGATATGGCCAGGTGATACCGATGACGCAAACAGGTCTTCCTAGGCAGTTGTTATTTTCCAAGCCGGTGGGTAAGAGACCGAGGGGTCGGCCCAAAACCAGCTCGCTAGACTACATGGAGAATCTGGATTTGAGTCGCTTGGGTATTACCAAGAAGGACATGCGCCCGATGGCGCAAGTTCGTGAGCGCTGGAGATTCTCCAAAGGGGTGCAGCCCCCGCGATCCTAATGGATAAGCGGGTTTAAAAGGTAAGTAAGTAAGACAGAATTATTTCGAAATCAATTAATGATTTTAAATAATTCATTTAAGCACTAGAATGACTCATCGATTTTGTAAAGTATTACTAATTTTAATTTAGAAATAATTGAAGCTGAATAATTTCACTATATAAAACGGTAGCGTTTCTCAATATTTACAAATCAGAAGAAATATAATTTTTATGCAGATATTAAAAAGTTGAAACAAATTTTCGCTTCAGGCTCAAGAATTTAGATATTGCTCAAACTGTTCATCAATGGATCGCCAGAGTCCTCTTCTGAAATATTAATTTTGCCATTATGCAGTTTGGAGTATATTTAAAATTATAAAATTTGAATTGCACTCAAAAATTGGCAAAGTGAATCATTTTTATGTATTCAATTTTTATCCATTCAAAATAAACTAACTGAAAGTTTATTAATAATAAAATTTATTAGACAATCTTCTGTAGTCTCTCTCTCAGGAATGAGTAAAATTTCATCTTAATTGCTTATTCATGCTTTGTTTTAATTCTTAGTTCTTTGTGATTTTCATAGTTTATATTAAATGCATCATCACACGTGAATAAAGACCCCTAATAATTCGTAGATGTTTATTCACAGAAAATGCATATAATAACGGATTTTGAACATGCCAAATAACGACGTTTAATTTTAAAAAATAACACAGATCAACAAAAAAATAACTTTCTAAAATCATTCTTGTGCATTCTTTTTGTGCTGAATCCGTATCCGAGTTCAGTTTCTTCCTATCAGCCACAGATTTCTTTTTTTTTTTCAATTAAACACTTTTAAATTATTCAGAGTTTGGGGCCTGATAAATTTCCTTGTGGCCCAAAAATATGGATACTTTATCATTGCAGTCTCTATGTGCATAACTTGGAAACGCGCCGTGATTGAAAAAAATCTAAAAGCAGATTCGGATTTAAACACTAAAAACTACAACAATAAGGCAAATTCATTCAAGATGATTTTTCATCGTTGACCTGTGTAATTAAAGTTTTTCTAAGATTGTAAAATTTGCAAAAGAAGTCCCCTGAACATTTGATATTGAGTACACGTATTGTAACTGAAAAGAAAAAAATTTGCTTCCGATGAAAATGCCGATATTTCGCTACAAAACACAATGCTTCCCAATATAAATTTAGACAAATTTTCAGACGCCTCTTATAAGTTTTAATGTATAAATTAGAAAGAAGAACTCTCATTGATGCTGCTTTTATTCAGTTTGAAGAAATCTGTAAGAATACTTCTGGGAAGTCAGTGAAATTCGAGAAACTATGTTAAAAGCATAAAAAACATAGTCAAATTCGTCGACCATTCGTTCATATATTTGTGCCCTTTTATTACAACACTAGAAAAAACAACTTATGTAATAAAGCCTGTTCAGTAATTTAGAATACAGTCGTTTTAGTAGAAATTGCTATTAGCGCTGCAATTTAATAAGAATTTTTTGATGTCAATTGTCGAAATTTTTATGAAGTTTCGAATAAAAAAATATTAAATTTGACTACTTCGTAAAACATGTCCATTTTCTCCTCCTTTATAGAGGAACGATAGTAATTTTCCATACATGTTTTTTTTTCCACCTTTGTAGATGAAATGGGTTTTTTTTATATTCTCGAACTTCACACAATTTTTTTTCCTGCTTCATATCACACCTATATGTACATTACATTACCGTCTTAAAATTTTGACATAACATCGAGGACGACTGTCGCAGATTTTAAGGGCCACTTTTAGAGCAGGTCCTTGGCCTCACTCGAACACGGGATTGAGCAAAGACTAAAGGCCGTAAAACTTGATCCAAAAGCCGGTTTAAATGAGCAAAGGGTCCGTGGAAGGGGAAACTAAGTTTGTGGGGGTCTCATAAAGTCGCCGATGATCGACGCCGTCCTCTCGCCTCGCATCGTTACGTCTCCGCCGTGGCGACGCCTGTCTCCGTCGTCGACCGTGTCACATGTCGCATCTTCACCGGTGACAGGTGAGGCGTTGCCATTTCTTCACGGTCCCTTTCCTCCCCCACCTGTCACGGCGACCATGTAACTTTGGGCAGTCAGGTGTCAATGAAAAAAGCACTCTCGATGATGGGAATAGACAAATACATAGCGAAGAGAACGGTGCAAAAGAGACTGACGAGAACAGATGAAAACAATGTAAATAAGCCCATCTTCCTTTGCTATTCTGTCTACCTACGAGGAAAAGTTTCACATTCTTTGAGGAAATGAGTTCCTAACACAAGATATCGATCAACGTGAATCTTTTAAAATTCAAAGAGAATTAATTTGAATTATACACAAACTCCCAAAAAATTACAACTAATTTGATAAATAAATTGGCTATTTGAAAAATTTAATTGTGACATGCACAGATCATGCACATTTAAACTGATTAAAAACAATTAGAAGCATTACATGTCTTACATTGTGCATTAACAAAAGAATAAATTTCATTTTGTTGCAGTGGGCTTATTTTTACACTTATTTTTAATCTCTTTCGTTTTTCTTAGAAGCAGCGTTTTGAGCTCTACACTGTAAAATTGGAAATTTTTCTCTACCTGTAACGGTACAAAGTTACAAATTGCAAAAGTTACAATTTGCAAGGTACAAAATTTGAGGTCAAAGTCAAATTTGACACCACCATTGTTTAGCCCCTACCTAACTTCCTATATGTTGCCTGCAAACAGTTGTTGTATCTCCACTCGTTTTGAAATTGTATGGGGGGGGGGGGTAACAGACTTTTGATTCACTCTATATAATAAAATTTGTAGACTCGAATCTGTATATATTCCACATTTTCTCTGTGCAACGTTTGTCATTATTATAATTTTTTAACGACAGCTCATTATCTTTTTCTTCATTGTTTACTTATATTGTTTGCACAATCAATTTATTTTAAATTTCAATTTAAATTCTATCAGTCGTTTGTTATCTTTGTCATCCTGCTCGGAGATAGTCACAATGTGGACAGGAGGCGTCGTTTTCTTTGTCTCACAGTTCATACCCAAGAGAAAGTTGAAGATGTGGAACAAATCGAAGGTGTTTATCATACACCCGATGACTACAAAACAACAGAAGAGAAAGAAAAAGCAAAGGCGACGAGTGGCTTTAAGGCGTCTCCGCAAAAAAAATGCAAGACAATCAGGAAGACTGGAATGCCTAAGGTACCAACGCACATAATCTAACTATCGTTAAAATAACCCAAAGATCAGAGATAAATGAGATTGAAAGAAGCAAGAGCAAACAACTTCTCCAATACAAGAACGAACAAGATCGTATATGCAGGAACCAAACAAAATTATGCACTACTCTTTGCACTCCGCGATGCTTTGAACCAATTCAAATGACCACGCGTGATGTTGATAACAGTCGATACACACTTCGACCAATGAACTTGGTTATGTTGCTTTAACGGTGGTGTTAGGCATCCTTCATTCGAGCCCCCAGCAGAACCACGAGTATTATTTGGTATGGATAACTTTTGTATTTATAATACGGTATTGCTTTCACATTCCTGTGAGTATAAAAAGCATAGATGTTGGCAAGTACTCGAAGGAACTTCCCAAGCCATTCAAAATCACACAGTGCAGTGAAGCCGAGAACGTTCTGGCAAGACTAAAGTCAACATTTCGTAAAGAACTAAACGCCAATATATTATATAGGGTGTCCCAAAATTACGGTCTCGTAGGGAATATTGAAATGTAATTTGAGAATATAGATAGATGAATAATGTAGCAATACTATAGTCTTTGTTTCAGATAGGAAAAACATCACGGCAACAAATGTTCAAATTGATGCTTCTCTTGAGCCTTTCAGGTACTGATACGAACATGGAAAGCTCGGTGAACATTGTTAAAAATGATGTATGATACGAGGGTTGTTTAAGAATTTTTGCCTCATTGTTCGTAACTTTATTTGTTAACCGTTTTTCAAAATTCTTTTTCTATCTGATACTTACATTTGTCCTCTATGTAATGCACTATTTACTTTTCTACATAATTCCCATCCTTTTGCGCCAAAGCGTGACTACTCGGTTGAATCCGTCGGAGAGGAATTCTGGGGTTGTGTCGACACAAGAATTGAATGGCATCTTCCACCTCGTTGTCAGAATGCAACTCATGCATCGAATGAATATCGAATTTTATTGGGCAAACCTAACTGGACACAAAATTTCAATGCGAAAATTTGAAAGAATTCTTTTCGTTTTTCCAAAGGGAATATTTAATTTATTCAGGATTTTTTTATGTGTTCTTATTTATATTCAAATACAGATATTGCAAAATTTCATCAAACAAACGGACCGAGCAACGCCGGGCATATCAGCTAGTATATTAATAGGGGGTCATATCTGATATCACCACCACTATGGGCAGAAATGGGCACCCTAAGTCTGTCGTGTACGTCCATGTTCCATTGCATGCCATTCTACGAGGGTTATTCAAGAAATTTTGCCTCCTGGTCCGTAACTTTTTTTATTTGTTAACCGAATTTCAAAATTCTTTTTGTATCTGATACTTACGTTTGTCCTCAATGTAATGCACTATTCACTTTTCGACATAATCCCCATCCCTTTCCATGCATTGCGTCAACGCGTGACTAGTCGGGTGAACCCGTCGGAGAGGAATTCCGGGGTTGTTGTCAACACCAGGATTGAATGGCAGCTTTGGAACCTCTTCTGCAGCACGATAATGCCCGCCTGCACACGATCGCCACACAGTAGAGGTGTTACAGCGCCTATAGCTCAAAGATGAAAAACTACAGTTCAAAAATTAAAAATTTTGCACCTTGCGACTTTCACCGCTTCCCAAAGAAGAACGCGCACCTTAACATTTTATAATATCAAAAGAAAGGTTATGAGTAATGAATTAGTTCTGTCTGTATTACAAAATACTTCAGAGATGGATAGAGAGAGTTGAGGAACTCTGTTTACTGCCTCATCAACAAGTAACCGTTTCAATAGAGTTGTATTCAGTCACAGACCGCGGAATCATATCCTGAATGTGGTTATTTATATGGACAGTATCAGTGTTAGCAGTAAGGATTGCCCTCTCACACATTCAGTTGAGATCTTTATAATTTCCTGATATGTTTAGATAAACATTATCTATAATTTCTCTACAGGAAGTTACTACATTACAAAAACCATATGAAAAGTACCTTATTATTAGGGAAAATACCTTCACCTTTTTGGTTACATTTTTGCTTGGACTAAGATGGTCATGTGAGTTTTAAATTCAGATATTGCAAAATTCCATCAAACAAACGGACTGAGCAACGCCGGGCATGTCAGCTAGTTAATAATAAATAATAATAAATGCCATCAAACAATGATGATAAACTATTTAACCATGGCAACATAGCGATGACACTATATTATAAAAATCGAGGCCAACGAGAAAGACAGGCCTCGAAGCGGAAAAGTCACCTGATCATCTGAGTCCGAACAACAATCCAATCTTCATTGCCTCCATCTTGGATGTAAACAATTAGTATTTTTCCGATTGTTGGAAACAATGAAGGTTGGATTGTTGTTCGGACCCAGATGGTCAGATGACTTTTCCGCTTCGAGGCCTGTCTTTTTCGTTGGCTTCGATGAAAATGTCATCAAACAATGCTGATACAAATTACTACGTTATAAAAATGCCATCAAACAATGTTGATACACACAATGTATACGTAACCTTGGCGACATAGCGATGACATTAGCCGATTATATATATGGATATGGATTATTTCTGAGGAAAATAAATAAATAAGTAATAGATAAAGTTATCATCTTTTATAGATTTAAGAGTACTTTGTCTCAGTTAAAAATATATATTATTTCAATCAATTATTTCGCCTCTGACTAACAGTTCGAAATCATCTCGCTTCAATTTTATAGAAACAATTGTATTTTTCCAGTGTTATTGATTAGGACTTCATAAGTAGAGTTCCAACTTACAAAAAATGAAGTTAAGAATGAGTTTGTAGGAAGCGTTCTCCTACAATAACACGATCATCTCTTTAAAGGCTCTTGTTAAAATTATTTAAATTTAGTGTAATAGATAAATTTCGTAATGTACTTTCGAAAAAATATTTCGGTTGAAACCGATAATAATAGCAAGCTTTTCTCTGACACACTCATTAACAGCGAATTAAAAATTTCCGATGCTTTTGTTTTCTAACCTAAAATAAATGCTTAATATAAAGTTAATTTTTACTCTATATTTTACAGTTTTAACTGCATTTTAAGTTACCATTGGCATTAGCAGCATGGAATTCAGTAAACCCATACATTTAATGGATTAGTTATTTCTACCTCATTATCATTGCAACAAATTTATTAATGCAATCATCTATCCAGACTCTAGTTTCGATTGCAGTGTGTTTTGATCGGATGAAATGATCTTAATCCTGCCATACATGTACATTTTTAAAAATTAATATTTTAATCAAACTTCCTTCTTTATCAAGTACATTTATCTAAGCTCAAAAGCGCAGGAAAACTCATTATATCAAATTAAACGAAATTAATTGCGATGCACATGGACCCCTTAAATCTCTTGTATTCATCGTTAACCGTGTTTGAAAGAAGAGAAAGTTGATTACTTTGAACATACAGCTCAATTACTATCCCGACATGTTATTAATTAAGAAAGTAAGTTTCAGATATACGTTTTCTTCCACAGATGATTGGTTGGTTTGGTTTGTTTGGTATTAACTGCCATGGTCATTTCAGGACGGCGTTATAGGGGCCGCAAAATTTGCCTCGCAAGGGTTCTTTAACGTGCAGCCGGCAAACGACTACACGGGACCAATGGCTTTACTTCCCTTCCGAAGGAAGTGCGTGATCTCAGGATTTTCCAACTGAAAAAACCCTCGTCGTCCTCGGCCGGGGTCGAACCCGCGTCCTCGGGCATCATAGGCGATCACGCAACCCCTGAGCCACCGAGGCCGATCTTCCACAGATGAAGTTAATATGTGTCTATATAAGATAGGCGAACATTTTTTATAATATGATTACGAAATTCTTATGAAATACAATTATATTTGACATTGTAACTGAAAGTTTTTCAAAAATTTATTTCCCAAATAAATGTTTAAAAAATTAAAAGTTTAATCCATAACAAAAAACACATAACTAATACAACTGACATGGACGATTTATGTTTGCATATGTCTGTAAAGAGCTTCCAGCTTAAAAAATGATCCCACGAAGAAGTGTACTAAGCCTTAAGAGGGGTAGGAAATGAAAGGGTGTAATCGAGAGTGAAGATGAAAACCCGAAGGGTCGTTCTTTTACGACAGAAACTCCCTTTCTCCCATTTCATGTTTTTTCTTACCTCACTTATGCGCCTCACCTTTTTCTTTCTTTATTTCTTTCTTTCTCTCGCTTCTCGTCTTTCACCGTCCGTCGTATCCGACTAAACCGCGGCCCCTGGCGAAGGAAAGGCGGGCGAACTCCTCCACCTGCTGGCCAGATATGAAGGTAAGCCATTCGCCGGCTTTGAATAGGTCTAGGCTTTGAAGGGGATTTCTCTTAGAACTAAAGGCGGAGCTAAAAGCGGGGTCCTAATGGAATATTAATGTAAATCAGCGGTGATTGTGGGTGGCCAGAGCAGGCGAGAAAGGCGCAAAAGCGAAATGCTTTTCGGGATCGTTTCTCCACAGTTCTAAGATCCACATGGAATCAATTCAGGGCATCATCAGCGAAGTAAACAGATTCCGTTCGTCTTTGTCAGAAGCAGCCAATGGTAAACGTGCAAGGAAAAACGAAGGACCCCACATTCAAAACCCCTTCCTCCCTGCTTTGCGATTGCTCGTTATTCTTTAGTATTTTCTGCACTCCTCCCTCCCTCTAACTATTCTCTTCGCTCTCATTCCTCTTTCGTTCGCTATCGTTTTCTTTATTCCCCTTCCTCATCCCTTCTCCTTCCAACTGATTTACCCACCGTTCCCCATTCCGAGCTTTACCTTGGCTCTACCTGTCTCAAGCAAATAGTCGGTCTTTAACTGAAAGGATTCCTCCTTTCCTATACAATCCACGGGTGAAGTTTCTTTATTCCCTTCTCCTTCCCTCCCACCCTCCGCTGTTCATGCTATCTTTCCATCCAGGGCAGCCGCAATAACGTCCAATGTGACTCATGAATCTTGGATGCGACAGTTTCGATTTCGGAACAAACACTCAGGCTTTTTGTATGTAAAAGACCGGACATGAGGCACCCGAAGCTTAGCCTGTCTTCAGTCAGCCGGCGCAGATCGCATGAGGCAAGCCTCCAATTCCCCCGTTTCTCTTTCATCCCCCTCCACCCCTACTTTCAGCTTCAACCCTTCCTTACCGTCGCTATGATCTAAAGGAAAGGAAAGCAAAGGAGTGAAAGAGAGGGAGCAAATCTCTTGCGATTGGCTTCTAATACAAATCTTCATCCTCTCTCTCTTTCTTTCTTTCCTACTTTCTTTCCCCAAACCCGTTTTTTGGCTAAGTCCCACAAAATTACTCATCAGAAGCAGAGGAAATTTCCTATAGAGACTGTGTTATTCCCAACGAAGCGTAACTATGTCCGATAAAAAAGCTAATAAAAGGCTCGGAACGACCGCGTTGCCCAAATCCCGATGGGCAGGAAGAAAACAAGTCGCTGTAAAAATTTCAACATGTGTAGAGGAAAGGAAAAAAGATTAACTCATTTTTATGTGAAAGCATTCCAAACATGCTTCGGATAACAGAAGAGTAGAAAACTGAAAGAAGAAAGACAAGTTTAGATTAATTAAGATTTTATTTGTAAATTTCGTAAAATCAGCACGAATAATATCAGTTAAAATATTTCCTAGTCTCCATCCAGTATAGATATCGAAAAAAAACTTTAATTTTATGGTATTTGGATAGTCTAATAATTTCAAAAAAAATAATTTAAAATTTTAGTGTAGTTATTTTCACGATGATCAAGAAAAATTTAATCTGTCCAGAATGAAAATAAAGGCGAAATGAAATAAGATTTTTTGTTACCATGAAAAACGAAAAATTCTGCTAGTTCTCATACGAGGGACGGCCCTAAAGTTCTCGAAATTTACAGAAGAAAAAAAAAACATAACATCGGCAAACTGAGAAGTTTTAATAAACCGCACATTCCAGAAGATCTATAATTATCCCGACGTAAGATCGCGTTTTTCCGCTAGAGAGACAAAAAGTAGCATGGCGGCGAATATCGCATGAAAGGCTCTATCATAATGGAGACTTACTACCCTGATCTACTGATGAATTCACTGGAATGCTGAGAACAGGCATGCGCCTTCTAAACGATAACGCATGGCGGTGAAGCTTGCAGGCGAGTTCATATTCGAAATTTTTCCTCACCCTTCTATATTCCCTTGATCTGGCCCCAAGTGAGTTCTTCCTCTTTCCTCAACTGAAAAAAAAAAACACTGCCGTTGTAGGCGTTTCCGGAACTACGATGAAATCATTTTTGCTATGGGCAGTTTCTATAATAGGCAAACAGGAATTCTACAAGGATGGCCTCCGGCAGCTGATCCAGCGCTTGGAAAATGTGTCAAATTATCTGGTGATAGAGAAGTACTGATTTGTCTACCATAACTCGTGTGGGGGGCTCTCTTTTTTTTCAATACGATTTCAGGAACTTTATCAACGACCCTTGTCTTGCAACTAGTGTTCTAATTCAGTTATTTCTTCCTTCATGCATCACGGTTGCAGTTAAATATAGAGCGTAATCAGTAAACAATAACAAACGCCTGTTTCTGAAAACCGTGGACAGAGGGTGCAGTGTGTGCGGGGCAAAAAGCCATCTTGATAGCATTAAAATGTGTTAAGATTTCTATGGGTTTACCAAAGTTTTATGTTTTAAACCGTGTTTTCGATTTAATAATTACATCAATTTAATAATGGTGAGAACGTACGTACGGTGCATTGTTACAATCGGGCCAAAAAAAAAAAATTCTGAATTTTCTTTCCACCGGTTTCCAGCCGATTCTGATCGCCATACAAAATGGATAAACGCCGTGAATAGAAAAGATTGGAAACCAACCCAATATTCTTTTCTATGTGAACAGCATTTTGTTAAGGGTAAATTCAAGAATTTCTTCAGGAGATTTCTTATACTGTTATGTAATATATTTTAACATGTATATTTGCGATAATAAGTTCGTTAAATAAAATATTTTACCCGACAATTATTTCGATTTTTCATCATTTTCAAGAATCAAGAATTTTTCACAGTTGTTCATTATATTCAATAATAAAATGTGATGATGATCGCTAAAGTTACATTGTTGTGAAATTTATTTTAAGATGTCTTTAAGCTGTTGTATTCACGTGCCAGATTGTAAGTCTGTTTGAGTATTTAACATGCATGATTTATTTTCAAACGCCTTTGATAATAGTGAAATTTACAAATTAAACTACAACAGATGTGACGATTTGGGTAGACAATTTAACGTATAGAGAACATATTAATTCCATAAAATATACAAATAATAATCAAAATTTACTAATCATATATCATTCACACAGGACGTAAGTTTAGCAAAATTGATGAAACCATGGAAATTCTAATCTAATCCAAAGACAATAATAAACATAGTAGCTCGGAAAATATGGAAATTTTTAAGGCTAGCCAAGCAAATAAATCATGCATATTAAATACTCCTGCAGTAATGAAAATTCCCGCAGTTTCAATGAGGTAGTTGTAAACTCTCTATACTCTACATAGACCCAAAGTGAAAAAACGTTCATCCACTCTTGCCTTCATTGCGTAAGGGTCTTTTATATAAATTCCTTCGCCAAGTTTAAGTTTTTTAATGTATCTTGTCCTTGAGGGATAACTTAATTGTTTTGCATAAATTAGACAACGCAAATTTGTAGGTTGATATCCATGAATGTTGTATCTCAATACAAGCAAACCCTGCATTTTCAGCCATAGCTTGCCCCGAAATATGGCGGCTTGGGCAGTGTGACGACAGTGCGACGTCACGAGATTATGCTCCATAGATCTTTTCGAAACGCGCATTTCGCCGCTAGATGTCAGAGCAGCGCTACTTTCCGTCAAGGCTTTTTCTATAAAGGTTGGAAAGTCGCGTGACGTCACTATAGCAAAGTTTGGTCCAATTTTTTCTTTGCTCGCCAGATGGCGCAAAAGACAGTGACAAAAATCAGGTTTGGGGAGATTTCTGATTCGTCCTATAGGATTGTTAACAAAAATCGTCGAAATAATTTTAATTGAATTGATTTCTTCATTTGATTTTCATCTCAACATGTTAAACTTTAATAAATAATTAATTTTAATCGTTATCATTAAACAATGATTAAAGGCAATTTTTATATTATGTAATCAAGACCTCCCAATCATTGCTTAAATTATTTCGAAGTTTATTTACAGGTTTTACAAATTGGTTTCATACAATTTTAAATAGATTTAATACGATTTTAAATGAAATTAATACGCTTTTAAATGAATTTAATACACTTTCAAATGAAAGTAATACTCTTTTAAGTAGATTTAATACATTTTTAAGTGAATTTAATACGATTTTAAATGTACTGGCCGCGTTTGTTTTTTTGAGATGTAGTGGCTTGAATTTCATTAGGAGTTGACTGTGTTACAACATTTGAATTATTTTCAACATTTAATTCATTTTCGCAAGATTCTCCAGTGAATTGGAATCACAAATAAATCCGCCGTTGCTTAAATGTACTAATATTTCCTGTGCATTCATATTTTCATCTATTTCATCCGATTTTACAAACGAGAAATGTTAGTAAATTTATAATCGTCTGCTTTGAAAAATGTTTATCTTTAAGTGAACATTTTTAAAATACAGGTAAAACAGTCTTATAAATTATCGGTAGGAATACAGTAATATAAATTTATAAAATTTATAAAAAGTTTGTAAAAATTTAAAAATAGTTTTAGTAATAAATTTAAAAAATTATTTTTAGAAATAATTAATAATTAAACTTTATTTACACACATTATGTTTATTTAAAATCGTATTAAATCTATTTAAAAGAGTATTAAATTCATTTGAAAGTGTATGAAACCAATTTGTAAAACCTGTAATAATAGTGGTGGTTAATTTAATCATCTTTAATTATCGTTTTGTGATATTCTGGAGAAATATCACAATGAATTGATCGGTTGGTATTAACGTCCCTTTCAACTACTATGATCATATCAGGATAGCGTTATAGGGGCCACAAATTTTGCCTTGCAAGAGTTCTTTAACGTGTAGCCGGCAAACCACTACACGGACCAACGGCTTTACTTCCCTGCCGAAGGAAGTGCGTGATCTTAGGATTTCCCCCTGGAAAATCTTCGTCGTCCTCAACCGGGATCGAACCTGCGCCCTCGGGCATCAGAGCCGATCACTCAACCGCTGAGCCACCGAGACCTTTACTTACTTACTTTTCAAACCCGCTTATCCGTTAGGGTCGCGGGGGCAGCAGCCCTATGGAGGATCTCCAGCGATCGCGATCTTCCGCCATCAGGCGCATGTCCTCCCTGGTAATATCCAAGCGACTCGAACCCAGATTCTCCAGGTAGTCTAGCCACCTGGTTCTAGGCCGACCCCTTGGTCTCTTACCCACCGGCTTGGAAAATAACAACTGCCTAGGAAGACTAGTTTGCGGCATCCGAATCACGTGGCCATACCAGCTCAACTGAGACCTCTCAATGCGGAGAAGTAGCGGCTCAACACCTAAAGATTCCCTTATTGTATTGCTGTACACTCTATCTAGTAGGGTAACACCTGCAACACCTCTCAGAAATCTCATTTCGGCCGCTTGTACCCGCGATCGCACTCTTTCGGTCATTACCCAAGCCTCATGACCATAGGTGAGAATGGGGACAAAGATGGATTTGAAGACGGAGAGCTTAGCTTTGTTACTCAGCTCGCGTTTCGTTACCACGGATCGCCACAGTTCACGTCTGACACAGCTTGCTGCACCGATCCGAGCATCCAATTCTTTCTCCTGCCGTCCATCACTCGTGAATGCAATCCCGAGATACTTGAATTTCTCCACCTGTCTCAATGAGGCTCCACTAACATGGAGAGCGCACTGAGCAGGCTGTCTTGAAAGGACCAGAACCTCGGTTTTAGCCACACTGATCTTCATCCCAGCTTCTTCACATTTGGCTGCAAGCCGGTCTAGTGCATGCTGAAGGTTCGTGCGAGAAGACCCAAGGAGGACAAGGTCGTCAGCAAAGAGCAACCTCTCCACCAGGCAGTCGCCCACACAAACACGCTCATCGCCTCGGCTGCCCCTGTCTATCCAGTCCATAAAGATAATGAACAAGATGGGCGACAGTACGCACCCTTGGCGGAGTCCAACACCCACGGTGAACGGTCTTGACTTAATGCCATTTATCCGGACACACATCTCAGAGCTTTCGTACAGAGACATGATAGCAACCAGTAATTGCCCATCCACTCCATACTCTTGCAACACTTGCCAGAGCTTCTCCCGAGGAACTCTGTCATATGCTTTTTCGAGGTCCACAAAGCAAGCGTAGACCTCTTTTGCATACTCCCAGGATTTCTCAAAGATTTGCCTTAGAGCAAAGATGTGATCCGTCGTGCTTCAGGGACTTAATTGCCCATCATCACCTGCAGCTTTGCCAGTCTTCAGGGACTTAATTGCCCATCTGACTTCTGTTTCAGTGATACTACCGTGACTATTCTCCGCTCCAAGGTGCATCTCGTATGTCTCAGTTGTTGTCGTCACCGGATTAAGAAGAGATGCAAAGTATTCCTTCCACCTATGCAATACGCTCTCCTCCGTTTTCAGAAGCCTCCCATCTGAACTCTTAATAGTTTGTGATGAAAGAGACTTCTTTCCACGGAGGCGGCGCACGGTCTGCCAGAACACCTTGTTTGCCGAACCATAGTCTGCCTCCAATTTCTCCCCGAACTTCTCCCAGGTCTTGGCTTTAGCTGTTGATACTGTCTTTGCTGCTGCTTTTCGCGCCTCAGTGTACCGCACTCGGCTCGAAGTTGACTTATTTGCAAGCCATAGCAAATAGGCTTCCTTCTTTGCCTTGACAGCTTCTTGGACTTCACCGTTCCACCACGCAGTCCTTTTCTCACCGCCCTGCGCCACACTCAGCCGCTTACAACCACAGCACAATGCAGCCGAAGTAATCACAGCAGTTTTAAACAACTGCCACTCCTCTTCAACAGTACCACGATCACTGGGAAGTTCTTTGAAACTTGAAGATATGTTATCTGCAAAGGTCTTCCTCACAGCTCTATCCTCCAGTGCCTCCCATTTGATGCGCCAAGTTTGTCTGAACCTAGTATTTCGCTTGGTTGGCATGGATTCAGAGAACCGCAAAGTGCAGACAACAAGGTGGTGATCAGTTGATAGTTCTGCCCCTCTTCTCACACGAGTATCCAACACTGATCGGAATAAGTCAGCTGAAACAATTACAAAATCAATCAGTGACTTCTGGTCCATTGCATCCCTGTACCAGGTATACTTATGGACATCCCTGTGCTGGAAGAAGGTGTTTGTGATGGAAAGTCCATTGTTGCAACAGAGATCCAACAAGCACCTCCCATTCGCATTTAAATCGGGGTCACCATTCCTCCCAATCACGCCTTTCCACGTTTGGTCATCAGCCCCTACGTGTGCATTGAAGTCGCCCATCAGGATGACAGAATCTGCACTCCCTCTCCTGCTAAGAGCAGCATCAACTTCATCTAGAAAAAGTGGGTACTCTGTGACTGCATTCGGAGCATATGCAACGAATAGAGAGAGAGACCGTTTCCCTATCTGAAGTCTCAGGAGACACAGTCTTCCACCTAAGGGGGTCCAATCTGCAACATAATCTGCCAGCCGGGGACTTGTGAGTATCCCCACTCCCGCCTGGGCAGTCATGTTAGGGTCGACACCAGAGTAGAAAAGCTTCCACCCTCCTTCTAAGTCCACAGTTCCAGAACCCGGACGTTTCGTAGAGGTAATACCTATGATATCCAGTCGATACCGTTTGGCTTCCTCCACTAACTCTGATTCCTTTCCTGTCATGGAGAATACATTCCAAGTGCCAATTGACAGCACCCGATCCCGTTGTCGCTTTACCAGTTTCTCCTCCTGGGTAAAGGCATGCGCTGCCCCCGACCGCTTCCCCAAGCGCATAGCGAGTGCCCTGGTGGGGCTTCTCGGAGGCATTGCTCCGAGATAACAGCCGGGAGACTGTCGCTTATTTTTCGAACGAGAGCCTCTGCCTAACTCCCGAACGCGGGTGACTTTAACCTGCGCCACACCCGATGCAGTATGAATTTTCTTATTCGTAGACATCATGAGATATATATTTGTTTGGATACTCTTCGTCTCACTTCTCAACCATGACCTTTCTGGTAAGGGTGACCCTAAAGTAGCCATGCTACAACCAGCATAGCTCACAGAATCCCTGAAGCACCCAAACCCCTGACCCACGGTAAGGGGGCATCCACTCAGGGGAGCCACCGAGACCGATGACAATAAATTGATAATAATTTATGTAAACGGATTTATTATACATGTACCGTTATCCAACAAATCGACATTTAAATTATCATTTAGATAACTCTAGTTCTCTAGTTGTAAGCTCATCCATTAATATAGTGAATAAGTATTTTATTTAAGGAAAATAAAATTATAGCAGAGGACGGGAAATCGGAATATCGGCAAAACAGCCGCATTCGTTAAATGTTCAAGAGCAACTGTTGTTAAAGTGTTTAAAGACTGGATTTCAGCCGGAAAACTGAGCCTGAAAGTGCGAGTTGTGGCCGTCAGCGACTAGTCAATGTTCGGGCAGAACGGGGAGTGGCAAGACTGATATAGTACAACAGAAGGGCAACAGTGCATTAAAATACTGCAAATCTTAATCAGAGATCCTCTCAAATGATTTCTGAACGCACTGGAACACAAGGATTGGCCTCAAGCATTGGAAAGAAGTCATGTGGTTCGATGAATCACGTTTCCCGTTGTATCATGCAGATGCCGGGGTGAGAATTTGGCGGAAACAGCAAGAAAGCATGGAACCCACATGCATGAGTACAACCCTTCAAGCTGGTGGGGGCAGTGTTAGGGTTTGGGGCATGTTTTCCTAACATGATTTGGGCCCTTTAATTTCGTGGAACAACGTCTGAATAGCACAACATGCATAAGTATCGTTGCCCGTCAAGTTCATCCTATCATGTTGATGGCTTCTTCCAAGAAGACTGTGCTCACATTGTGCAGGAGTGGTTTCAAGAACATGAAGGAGAATTTACCTTGCTTAGGTGCCCCCATAATCACCACTCAGTGAATAAATTACACCGTTGGAGAGAGAAAAAATGCTGCTACGTTTTTATTCAGTTTCTAATTCTGCTAAATAAGCCGGCAAGAACATTTTAAAATAATCTTACCATCTTAAAAAATAGCAGAGTCGCGCGCTCGTTAACCGCGAAGGCATACTTCCCAAATTTCTGCGAATAATTCCGTCAACAAAATGTTCAACATAAGGAATATGTTATATTTTTTGCCTAAATTTTCCTCAAAATAGTTTTTCTCGTTTGATAACATTAAATTTAAACATTTGTAGAATCCTTAGGGAGAAAAGTTATCAAAGAAATACAAAGACAGAACCATCAGCAATAAAGAAACTAGATTGATCTACCACACAAAGGATCGACAGGAATTTCTTGCCCACATAGCCTCGACTTAATACGGTTAGATTAGAGTGAGCAGTTGCCAAAGCTCGGAAAGAAAGATAGATCTACAGAGAAAATAAAATATTACGTAGCCATTAGGAACAGCTTTAAAAATAGGAGTATAGTTTAATAATAAAAGAAACTCTCTTGCTTAATTCTTGTCCATAGGATAATTACATCGGTAATCTTTCATGGTCTCCAACTTACGAACATTTCAGATTACTAAAATTATTTCCAAAAATTATTAGAGGTTTCTTATTGTTTTTCTAAAATTGCAGAATTTTATGCGTTATTCTTACTCGTTAAATCATTAAATATCATCTTCTCTCCAATCGTTGTTGTTTGCAAAAATCCCCATTGCTGATTTTCTTGTTTGTTTTTTTTTTTGTTTTTTTGTGGGTTTTTTTTTTGTTAACAGATAATTGACCAGTTCTGGTTCTTTCAATATAACATCGACTTGAAATTTCAAAAAGGAAGTTTTAAAATCAATCGTGCATTTTTATTTCTATAATAGATGGCGCTCTTAGCTTCTGTGGTGATCTAAAAATCCTCCGAGTTCTTATAAGATTTTAGCAAAAACTTATGATTTTTGAGTATCTAAAAATAATAGGGCATCTTGACTAAACCGATTTACCCATGTTATTAAGGCTATTCTACTCTGATTTTCAACGCGCTTACTTTTTGACTTAATGCTGAAATTTTTTATTAAATGTCGTGGTTGAATAACGAGAGGTAAATAAGAAAAGCGCAATTTGATGTGTTATACCAGATGAAAATGTTAAAAATCAAACAGACGACTAGTCATTAATACAAATTTTAAAAAAATTGCAAATGGAAATATTTATATAAAGAATTGATAAACACGGAATGATAAACCAGATCAATGTAAATATGAAGATATTTTGAAAATTTATTTTCATACAATTAAAACTGAACCTTACAAGTTTACTAGATCGGTTTTATAACGGCTAACCCGTTCGATCATTGCTTCGTTTTATATTTTTACTATCTTCATAATATTCTTTTTTGTAAGTCAAAAGCAATTTTCAATAAATACTTTTAAACTTTTTTTTTTAATGAAAAGATTTACGTTCACCGGAATACATAAAATACGGAAGAGCTTCACAGGCACTGAAATTCATAACGTATTTAAGCGTCGCGTTTATTCTTTCTAAATGCCTCTTTTGATTTTATCACCAAAAGCAATTAACTGCGTAAATGTGACATTGTTACTGTGAAGAAAATAAGGTCGCGTTTTAACAGCAAGTCAAGGCAATTGATTGCTTTCAAATGTTCCTCATTGCCACTAAATAATGTGTTCTCGGCATTATCCACGTAATCCAATTAGAAAAAAAAATTAAGGCTTGGGACGGTAATAGTATGACTTTTCGCAGTGATTGAAATGGAGGGTGAAAGCTGTCGCACCGGGGATAGAGCCCCGGTGTCATGCTAAAAGTGCTCGTTGGCAGGCGGTGCTGCATTGGAGGCGATAACGAGCAAACAAGGGTGGCCAGATGGTGGCAGGCGCTCGTCTTCTCCGCATGCGTGAGTGCTGGGCGAGTTCCTCATCATTGCGAATGATCGAATAGAAGGGTTGCTCAATTATTACGCCTGGCAATAATGCCCAGGCGAGCATGGGGTCGCCAGCCGTAAAACCCCTCTGCCCGTCGCCCACCCTCACTCTACCACGGTTGAGGAATAGTGGTCGGTGAACGCCGAGTGGACGCAAAGCCTGTAAGATTTACATGCTCGCTAATCACAGGACGACTTACACGTGTTTGTCGTGACCACCACTCATTACAGACGGCTCCGAGCTCTTTTGGGTCTGGGAGAATTTCAATGCACACGGCGCCTTCACGTTGAGCGATGCTACGACTGCTGCTGCTGTGAAAATGAAAAATTCCATTGGCGCACCTTCTCAACGGCGCGCAATCCATGATAGGATTTGCAATGCGTTTGTGGAAAACTTCATTTATTTTAGCAAGAAGACGTAACACGCTCGCGGATTACAAAGAACAGTTTAAAATGCTTAACTTGTTTACCCTGAAGAGGGATCTCTTCGTCTTCAGAATATTTTTTATTTAAAAGGCGTATTTGTTGAAAGAACTCTTTACTATCTAAACGGACATTAGCGTGATTTACACTTAAACATTATAGATCTCTTGGAGGAGGCCTTTCAGTGATAATGATATTAAATTATTTTCATTAACGTAGAAAATAATCACTTCAAAAATCCCGTTTAAAAAAAATGGAAAAAACTGATTATTCTAAAAATTTAAACTGTTCAGTGTAAATTCAAATAGGTTTAAGGACATTATCTAATTTAAATTCAATTTTGTACACGCAGTTTTACAAGAACTTTTTTATGTTGGGGGAAAATATTTCTATAATAATATGATTCTCCAAAACTCAATTTATCTACAAAATTTGTCCCCAACATTATCAAAATCAAAACGTAAAAAATAATAACTCATACCACCCCTTCCCTCTTAACAAATGTAACTAAACCACCTAACGAAAGCTTTTTTTTTTATTTAGCAAAATAATTTAATTAAATAATCAATCCATAATGGGCATGAAATTTAAATATATTTAAATTAATATTTTATGCCCATTATAGGTTGATTATTTAATTAAATTATTTTGTTAAATCAAATAACCTTTAGTTAGGTGGTTTAGTTACATTTGTTAAGAGGGAAGGGGTGGGAGTTATTTCAATTCATTTTTATTTTAATGTTTTGATTTTGATAATCTTAGGGATTTTTTTCAAATTTTGTGGATAAATTATTCAGTTTTGAAGAATCATGTTATTATACACGCAGTTTTGCAATTCAGTTAAAAATGTTTTTTATCCAGGTGCTTTGAATGATCAGGAGATATTCCAGGGATCACAACAAGCGGAAAATGTCATATGAACATGGGATCGAAAACTCTTCTTTCTAGAGTTATAACGGTTTGAAGATATAGTGGTAGAAGAAGAGTTACGACAATTCAAAGAAACTGAGACAGTTTTGAGCCTTTGCTATAGCATTTGCCTTTGACAGCAAATGTAGTCTTGTTATACCGTAGAAACAAATCAGTTTGCAATTCCTATACGCGTGTAACTATTAATTATAGTTATACAGTGGTACTCATTAAGATTGGTTTTTGTTCATGTTCTGCATTTATTACTGTGTCGGCTCTAGTTAATGATTAATTACGGATTTCATGCAGAAAAAGTCTCTCCTAACTACTGTGCCGACGGTGAATAAACGTGCCTGTTGGAAGACATGTAAAGGTGGTTTCAGATGAACAGTTCATACAGCAATAGTCGCAATCATGGTTAAAGCACGTGACCTAAAAGACGTTGAAGAAGGTATGATCGGGTACCGTGCAAAAGTAAAGGTGTACAATGAATGAAACTTTGGAAAAGATTATTTTCCAGGCGTGCAAACTGTAGGGGACTACGGGCCGTTAATGAACGGAGTGAGCGGCGCTTGCGACGGCTGGTTAAGAGCGATCGACGCTCTACCGTCGATACATTGACAGCCCAAATGAACGAGGAATTCACCAGAAACCTATCGAGAACAACTGGTCAATGCACATTGTTGCGTCTTGGCCTCCGCAGCAGACGTCTGGTTCCAGCACCTATGTTGACAAGTGTGCATCGCAAGAAACGACGTGCGTCTGCATTGCAGTAAAAACATTGGACCCTAGACCAGTGAGAAAAGGTTCATCATTATCGTATCGATGGGCGCTGGCGTATCCGCGGGAGACATCCGAAAACAAACTACCCGAAACCACTGTTGGGCGGCAACAAGCTGGAGGAGGCAGTGTAATTTTCTGGAGCATGTTTTCGTGGCATGTTTTGGATCCATTATTTCCTTTGGAAGGGACCGTCAATAGCTGTGAATAATTATCCATACGTTGCCGACCAGGTGCATCCTACATGGCAACTGCGAATGATGGCATCTTTCAACAGGATAATGCCACAAGACACGTATTGTAACACCCTATAATACAGACAATACCCGAATCACTTTTATCTTTAAAGTTATTTATCCCACTTTGGGGTGCAACTGTTAAATAATAATAATAACAAATCGTATAAATTTTGCACTTCTGAAATATTCATTGATATAAAATTAGAAGAACAGCTAATTGCTTATAAACCCGAATGAAGACGGAATATCAAAAATATATTTAAAGAAAAATGTCGTTTGAGTAATTTTTAGTTTATAACCTAGGGACCAAAGGGGTTAGAAAGTAAAAAAAAAATAATAATAATAAAAATTTTGCAACACAGGATAAAATTATTAACAATTTCAAGAAGTAAACCGTTCTCAAAGATAATTCACTAAAGAATGATTGCAAAAACATTATGCGGAAGATAATAAGAACATTGAAACTATAATTATATTATAATATAAACATTAAAAATAATTTTTATACTGAGGAAAATGCAATTTTTTTTATTTATTAATAAGAATTTAGATGGAATTTAGTCCATGCAACTAATAATATGACACGAGATTGCGTTAACATTAAAAAAAAGAAACTTAAGGTAAACGAGATGTTTAATAATAGACCTTCATAAAAATAAGAAAAGAATATAATTTATTTTTATATCCGTAATTTTAATATAAATGATATTATTTCCAATGTCTGTGTATTGAACATATATATGCTATCTGACCATCACTTATAGCGAATTAGAGATCTCCACGTTACAGATTTCAATATCATAAGTAAAAAGAAAAAGAACTTTAAGAGATAACGTTTCATATAAGGCACGCATTCATTGCATTCATTTTTCTAAACAAACAAAGCACGAACATGCTAGATTTAAAGAACGTGGCGAGTGTTTTCAATTCCTGTTTGCCTTGCATTTCCTTTCATTAAACAAAGTTTCGAAATTGTTTCGAAATTCTAGTTGCGCAACCAAGAGACGGTAAACAATGTCTTGTTCCCTTGTAACTAACCGCCTTATCCAATGTGCAAAGTTCCTTTTCCCTCCCCAAGAGACAGAGGCATCGATTTTATTAAATAATCGTCGCTCATGAGACGAACCAACCTCATTCATGTAAAACTGTGAACCTTGAGGAGGGGGTTGTTTAGTAGGGAGGGAAGAAATAGGGAAAAGAGCGTATTAGTAGTGTAGATTTGCTAGGGGAATTAGGCTCACCTGTGTTTGATTCCGAGGGACCGCGGTGGGAGCGAGAATCGTGAAGGCTCCCTCTCGTGTTGCTCCCTTTGGAGAGACCGTACTTCCTGCCTGTATTAAAATAGAAATGGAGGTTTGTCTCAGAGAACTACACGGAAATGCAATTAGGACGCACAGGACCATCCGTACGGCGTAGCATGGGGTTGTGCGGAGTAACACAATGTGCTTCACCGTACTCCGTCGAGATCGAGCACACTCCATAAACACATTAAACCCCCACTCAAAAGCAAATGCTTTCAAGATCTAAGAGGGAGGGGGGAGTGTCTCGGATAAAGGAAATAAACCACCGCACCTTATTGGTTATATAGAGCGAAAGATTACCTTGATAAGACTGATCCACTCCAGAAACGGGGAGGATGGACTGGGAGTCGGTACTCTGTGGCGTCGAATAGGAATCGTTGCTGATGCCGTGACCTGCAAAAAAAGACGAGGTTTATTGTATTTGCTTCGGGAGACAGCTTCGTGGATTTCCTTACACAAATGCTATGAATATTTAAAATCACATCTGGAACGTGTTCAGGAATTCGTTATTAGTAACTCGTGCAAACGACAGCCGGCTGTAAGTAAATGATGATCCCTATATTGCAACGTTAGGATTAGGTGAGCCTCGAAAAGATGATTCCAGTCAAAAATGAAAAATAGAAAAAGGTTATTTTTCCTCCCTTGTGTACACTCTGTTCTAAAATGTTTTTCTAACAATTTTTTTTTTTGCAGTTTTAGATTCAACGAAAAAGGAGTGTCACTATATTTACTATTTATTTACGATTTAACATGCGTTCAATATACAATTCATTCATATATATCTCATTTATTCATTTATCATAAATAAATAAATAAATATTTAGAGTAAAAACAGGATTATGGAAGACGGTGGCTTGCATATGTTAATGCAAATACAGTTTAAAATGGGTTTAAGTTACTTATGGTGGGTTATACAGAGTATTATGCTTTTGACGATATTTATGACTAGTATCGGGCTGAAATTTGACTAGGATCTAACAAAGATTATTGCTTATATTAAATCAGTTAAGCTTAATTATGTGTATTCTCTCTGTTAGATTTGTTAAGTTAGGTTTTTTTTTTCATCTTTAACACGTGCTATATTTAAGGCTTTTATTTTTATGTGCTGGTTCTATTATTCTCTCTATATTAGAAAATCAAAATATTCGAAGTATAGGAGATTTCATTTATTATTCTCCTAGAGTAAAAACTAGCCTTTCCATTGCTAATTATGCTCTTTTAGATTTTCCTTGCTTCTAAGCATTTGATGCTGAAATATATTTAGTTTTTGGTTAAGATAGTCTGTTTATTCTTTTTCTATTGGCTTAACTTATTCTATTCGTTTTTCTTTATGAAAAAATATTAATTGAAAGCCTAATGTAACGTTGCCGGTAAGGCTATTATTATATTGAAGCTTATTTTAAAGGGCAAATGACACAAACAATCGCTATCAAGATAATCAATAATCAGAAAGAATGTAGCATAAATAAAGAAACAAGTTGTTATGGAAAAAGTCACAAATGTTTTAAGAAAGAGGCAACAAATAAGCGAAATGGGGGCTTATTCAAAAATGTTAGCTGCGCGCGACGTCATCTTAGCCAAACCGTAGCCAACGAGAAAGACAGGCCCTGGCCGTAACCACCGAGAGAGAAGGCCTCCGCATTGAAACTTAATACATTGTTACATCGTCATAATTCTGGGCTTATTATTGGTTGAAATACGAATAACAATGCGAATAACAATGCACTATCTATGATGATGTAACTATGTATTACGTTTCAATGCGGAGGCCTTCTCTCTCGGTGGTCACGCCCTGGCGCGGAAAAGTCACCTGACCTAACCTTCATTTTTTTCATCGTGGATTTTAACAATCAGCAATTTTTTGTTTGTTGGAAACAATGAAGTTTATATTGTTATTCCGACTAAAGCGTTCAGGGCACTCAAAAGTCACCTGACCATAGTAGTCTGAGCAACAATCCAACTTTCATTGTCTCCATCTCGGATTTTAACAATCGTTGTTTTTTCGTTTGTTGGAAACAATGAAGTTTGGATTGTTGCTCAGACTACTGCGGGCAGGTGACTTTTGAGTGCCCAGGCCTGTCTTTCTCGTGGGCTATGGGTTTGGCTAAGTGACGTCATAAGCAGCGCTCTTGCGTGAGTTTTTGAAAAAATTCAAAATATGAATTTATATTAACAACGGAAGTAGCCTTTAAATTAAAGTTTCTTTATTAAAAATGAAAGTAAAAAAAAAACGAAAAAAAACCCTGATATTTAGTATTAGTAAAGAATTCAAAACTATATGAAATCAACTTTCGATTTGGTTCTATTTGCCCTTTAATGTTAAATACCATAGCTGTATTTTAAGGGAAAAAGCCTATTTACGCAAAAATACTGAAATTCATATTTTTATTAATTAAATATTTTTTCTTTCTTCTCTTCCGCTTATTTCAAGGATGAGCAATAAGTCGATACTTTTTAACCCAACAAAACATTCAAAATAAGAGCTTGAACACAAAGGACAGAAGATGGTAAAAAGTTCTAAGGTCATTTTACGGAGGGTCGCTAATAGGCGGGAGATGAAGAAAGAGGATAAAAAAAAATTTCTTTACTCTCGTCTCTCCAACTCTTTGCCTAGTGGAAATCAATTGCAATACTTCTCCTCTGTTGATAGACCTGTTAAGCTGAGCAGCAGGTGGTGGAGACGTTTCCTTAGCGCCCTATGTTGTTTCCCTTCCGAATTAGGCGAATCCCCTACTTTGGAAAATCGCTCCTCTTCAGTCGAACGAAAGAAAGAGAGAAAGATAGGAAAAAGAAAGATCTGAGGGGGGTAGAGAAAGAGAAAGAAAAAATAAAGAACGAAGAACAGAGGGTTGATAAGGGAGGATAGGAGGAAAAAAAAGGGCAAAGTGGAGAAAAACACAGGGGAAGTTTGACTTAGCAAAGGAAAAGTAGGAACAGATAGTTCCATTTGCTCGTTTGATAGTGGAGTTGGTTGTGTGTTGAGGAGACGTTAAAACAAACCACCCGAGGGCCTCTTTTCCTTTAATGCTGCCTTCTGCAATCGTCTCGAATATTTTTCTAGGCGTAACTCTTTATCACCCAACCACCCTACCGCTCACCCACCTTTTCCTCCAAGTGAATTCCCACCAGTATTTTGCTTGTCATTTTCCCCTGCTGATTTTCAATTACAGTCAACTCTGCTTGTTACTTTTAAGCTTAAAGAGTTTCTCTTCTAGTTAAACTTAAAAATATATTAAAACGCACTAAAAACATGAAAATTCCATCATTACCAAAACACCACACTATGCATTCATTTCTTTCTTTCCCACACCTTATTCATTCATTTAATGTTACAAATATAATTTAAGAACAAGGATTTTGTCGAATTCCTTTTCAGCTTCCTTTGTGAAATTTACAAATGCAAAATCAGCTATTTATATTAATATAGGAGGCTGAAGAAGAACTCAGAGATTTTTTAATGCAAAAATATTAATGAATTAAAATTTAATCTGATAGGTACAGTATAAAACTCACCGTCTACTCTGCCTTCAAATGTTAATTGAATGTTTAGTAAATCGAGCTCTGCGAAAGAGAATGAAATATTTTTAATAAAAAAAATAATCACAATTAAGAATCTTAAACAATATTAATAATAAACATAGCTTTGTAAACTTCTGATATATAGTTAAATTTTTCATTTGATCATTAATATTTCAGGAAGGCCCAAAACCTACCAATCAAGATGCAATGCTATTTTATTGGATAGTAGTAAGTGTAAATATTTGAACACTGCGTTACACGTTCATGGCATCAAGGCCTTCTGTTTAATGTGTTTTTGTATCAGGATTGAAAAAGTGGCTGTCTGTACTATTGATCAGCGGGTTTGTTTTTATCGAAGAATATATTCTGACAGTCGAAAACCTAGAATGCGTAAGATAATCATTCCAAGTAAAGTTTGGAGTCAAAGTTAGCCAGACCGACTCGCAAAAACCAAAGTTCTCTTGAACGGGGTTCCTTAATGCTGCTTCTCCACGACAGAACTGTCGTCTTAATTTTCTTCACTAGGTTGGTTAATGTATCTGGGCCATCGTCTACTCCAAATTTTACTCGGAATGTTCGTCTCACGCGTTCCGGACTTTCCGTTGCCTGAATGTGTTCTCGATGATGAAATCCGCAGCTCGGTGTTATAGGCGGTAATTTTTTCAATCCTGCAAAATAATACAAAAAAACGGGTTAAACAAAATGCCTTGATGCCAGTTATTACGCAGTATTCAAACTATTAGTACTAGCTGGAAAAGGGAATTTAATCTTGATGGGTAGGTTTTGGGCCACCCTGCATGTACATCAGCTTTTTTCAAATATGGTTCGTGAGCCGGTTATTACTAAGTAGCAAAAAATTTCATTTAATATTAAGTTTTTTATAATGAAAGTAAAAAAAAAAGAAGATTGTACAGGATTGTTCATCTAGTTTGCGCGAAGTTTTGCCCCTTTTTGCCCCAAACTAAAAGTCTCAGAAAGAGAAGAGATTCCTCAATAAGTTACGATATACATTCTTCACCCGCCGGATTCTTCAGGGGATTAATTCCACAAGTGCCTCTAATATTCCAAACGGCCGTTTGCTACATGATACTTGTACAGCAGCCTAAAGTTGGACCGGAGTAGTCGATTGAGAGTGTTCATGTCATGCGGCTCGTTCCAATTCGTCCCAAAGATATTCGATAAGGTCGAGCGACTGTGTTGGCAATCGATCATTAAAAAGCCTGCCGTATGTTTGAATCACACACTGATAATTTGAGCCTTATGAAAAGAAGTATTGTCCTGTTGAAAGATGCCAACACCCTACGGCTACGCAGTGGTCATGTAGGAAAGCATCTGATCAGCGATCCATTTCCAAATAAACTGATCGATGAGTGTATTGTCTTTCTAAAAAGTAGGTTGCGGTAATAAAAGCCTTGACAAACACTGATAACATAATCATTTAAAGATTATTTTTTATGCGTGACTTTAAATTGGGAAAACAGCTGACCAGAGAACTAGAAAAAGGAGCCTTCTGGTAAGTTGATTGACATTTATCATTAAAATTATAAGCAGCATTCAACTCTAACAAACAGCATGTTCTCCAACCTGTGCATTAGAAATTGTGAAATTTTATTGTGAAGCTCTTGACAAACCTAATGTTGCGTCACTGAATAAAATTTTGAACCTGCGAAACGTTAAATATGTAACACCATCAATCACAACCGATCTGTTAGAGACATAACATCATTTTGTGTAATGTAACTTGGTAATAATAATTTGTCATATGCTTTCCAAACTCGCTCTACATTTAGATGACACAAACGCTAAATGTAACTTATCATGTGACTAGTATTTGTCAGCTATCTGATAAATAATCTGCCACAGATATTTGTTTTTTATTTTAACCTGGGAAAATTTGGGTCATGTAACTTTCTTTTTCAAATTGAACTTATTGTTGAACTAGCAAGCCAACTAAAATCAGAAAATGATTTAATGAAAACGAATAGCACTTAATGACTACACATAAGCCTATTCAATTTCCAAGTAATAAAGCAAGATTTCCAAATAATATTATTCATGCTTGAGCGCACTGGTAAAATGCCCCAAGTTCGATCCGTAGGTCCAGGTTGGGAGTTAGTCCCTGATTGTTATTTACAATATCGGATCAAAGCCTACAAGGTAAAGAAAGCCTGCCCATTTGGCTTTACTCCATTGTTCAAATGTGTCCCAAAAATGTGGACCCAAATGGATAAAAACTTGCACCGCTTAGCGACAAAATTTAACATCGTTTCAGTCGCTTCATAGACTACAATGATAGAGAAAGCTTTCCCACTCATACTTTGACAAAAAATAACAAAAAATATGGGTTTTTCAATGACAAATCAAGTAATCGTTGTTTAGTTTTAACATTTTTCATAACTGGACTGCATAAGCGAGTAAATGAAATTCAAATATGGAGGCTTTCTATATCTTGTAGGCTTTGATCGGATAAATAACCAAAACGAATGGCTTTGCATTGCTTTTACAATGACGGTTTTTACACATTGTTCTATTAACAATTGTTTATATAACATTATTATTAGATTTTAATTTTTAGCACGGTCTGGAATACAATGGTCCGTTACAGCTCTCGAATTGAGTAAGAAACACTGCGTATCCTTGTGTACACACAACCGTGTTGCCATAAATAAAGACATAGCCCTCGTAAAATAAATTTAAATTTCTTATATTACATTTCAACACCAAGTAGTCAACATTCAGCATGAAATTTATGTGGGGAAAGATTTCGTTTTTGATTTATATCCACAGTTGGTATTTAATTCTATCCATGGCTTCCCGACCAATTTTTATTTTTCGAGTTTAATTATTGTAATGTAAAAAATGGGTATCCTGAAATCATGACAATTTATCCAAAACAATACTTTAAGAGACCTGCCTGTTTTCTTTAACAAAAAGTGTAATTATTAAGGTTCAGTTTTAAACGAAGTCAAGCAAAATTTCGGAGACCTTGCAACGAAGGATTTTTATCTACATAACCGTAAGCCGCTTGTGTCGTTTTGTAAAAGAAATTGTAATTTCAGCACAGTGTGAGAAAAGTGTAAACTTTTAAAGCGCGATTAGGAATAATGAATAGTTTCACAGTGTAATTAAAAGGTAATCGTTTACACGGATCAACCATTGCGTTTGAAAATTTCACAAGGCAAGCTAAACAGGCGGTTTCCGTTAATAATCCTCTTGTAAGCAAGCAAGTAGAACAACATGGAAAAGTTAGTTGCTCTTTTGAAGCGGGCAGGAGTACTTTTTCGTCCTCCCTCCTTTCCTTCCTTTTGCGTTAATCCGAGGATGACGGTGTCGCCAGGCTTCCCTTCGCTCTCTTTCTCTCTTTGGCTTTTTTTTTTATATCCAACCGCCGTGTTTGCTCAGAAAAGCACGGCATCCGTTCTGCCCGAGGGATTCATTTGAGCCCCCCTTGCATCACAGCAAGCGTAATTCCTTACAAGCAACTTAGCAAGGAACTTATCACGGCCAGAACAACAAAACGTCGACTGTCCTAACACCGCCTTGTCCTCCACCAATGGTGTTTTTATTGCAAGTATGATACGTTTCATAAAATATTAATGTGTTTTTATTAGGTGTTGTCGCGTGCTTTAGATTTACTTTTTTAACGCAAAAGTTGCTTGTTTATTTTCCTGTATTGTAAAAATAACTTCGTTTCACTCTCAATGTGTTCCTGGCTCCAGAACCTATTGCTCAGAATTGCATTAGCATATCTCTCCGCTTGATTTTCATTGATTTTTCACCGTTTTAGAGAAAGCTGGTTGAAATCGCAAAAACTGTTTTGTCGAATTGTAAACTCGATTAAAAAGGTATGGCGCCTTAATTATGTTTTCAAAAGATCGTTACTCTTTAACTTCTCTAGTAAATAAATTACTAACCCCATGTTATTCTAAAAACACGGAAAAAGATTTAAATAATAATTAGAATCCGGCATTCTAAAATTTAAACCTAAAAATTGAGATATTCTATTTCATTGTCGTATGAGGGGACCTGGTATCAAACGTACAATCTCCACATTTTATGAAAAATCAATTGAAATATGTTCCTTGGTAAAATTTCAAGACTTAATGCAATTGTTATAGAGTTTACTTTTATAAGGTACAAATTCCCATTAAATTTTACATGAAAATCTAGATATAGTTTTAAAACGTACAATCTCCAATGACAAGTAAGTATCAAATTGTACAATCTCCAAACAACCAATGGGTAGCAGAGTTATCACATTATAAGGTGAAATGGAAGAGTTCACTTTATCCTGCTCAATCGATAGGGACCTCACACTTTATATCCTCATGCGCGATCTATGAGCTTCTTTTTTTCACTCAAGCCTGCTCACAACCGCTCGTTGCAGCCTACTGTTTAAGTGCCAGGATTTAAGAAAATTAGAGCATATTAAAAAAATCTTCTCTACCAATCCCTGCCTATTGAGCGCGATGTAGTGAACTCTTCCATTTCACTTTACAGTGTGAGAACTCTACGTAAATTGGTCTTGAGTTTTCGAACAATATTCGCTGCCGAATTATTATTATTATTGTATTCACGTTTATATTTGTGTTTTGTTACGATGAAAAGTATTTGGGTTTTAAAAATATAATTTAACAAAGGTGGAAAAATGACCATACAATGTAACTCCTGTGGCTGACAAAAGAAAAGCACGCAAAAAGCAAGCAGATTAGCAAAAAGCAATCCAAAAGAGTGGAAGCGACAGAAAGAAAAACTGTTGAGGTAAATAAATCTGTAACTATTCCTCGATTAGGTGAAAAAAATCAAAGTAGGTTTTTGTTGTTAACATGTATACTTCTAAACGTCTTCTTATTTATCCAAAATGCGGGCATAATAACAATGCATTTCAGTGTATATCACTAAAAATGAAAGATATCAAAGTATTTCAAGTTTTAGGAAAAGAAAGGAAAAACTTTTTCAAGACAATTTTATACTGAAATTTTATAATATTAATCCAATTAAAATGCGGGGTGAAGCTTCATACAAAAGCGATATGGAAGCTAATCAATCAATCTGCAAAAGAGGCAAGAAAATACAAAACATTGAACCCAGCATTATCGCAAAACAGAACGTGATCAAAGAAAAAAAAATCCTACTGTAGAAGCCTTGCTTAAAGCTCATCATGATGAGAAATTGAGAGAAGATAAAGATCTGGAATTTTACAAGTTCGTTTTGGATGAAGGAAGTAAACAAGATAAGAAGAAGAGGAAGAAAAGCTTTGTGAATATTATGATGAAGGACCTAGCATTAGAATATAATCAAAATGTATGTTTACTTTCAAACACATTTAGCTGCAAGTAAAAATATAACTTAAGTTTTCCATTATTCTTCGCTTTTCTTGTTGATGTTTACTTTCAAAACTTTCAATCTCCATTGTTTAGTTTCAAAATGTACAAATCTCCAAACTTTTTTTTATCTAATAAAAGCTAATTACTGTCGTTTTATTTTTATTTTTTCAGTCAGTAGGTGTAAAACATAACTTGAGTAAATGATTTATTCAGATCAGTTACGCTTTCAACCATAGGACTTTAAAATCGTTTTTATCGATTTTCTTGTAAGTGTATCTAAGAAGATTGTAAGTTTTGATACCACACCTCTCATACAGAATAGTGCAAATAAAAGTAGCCTCGCATGAACTGCAGAGAGACCAACCTAACGCCATAGCAATGATTGGGCTGTCACATTATCAGCTCTGCAGGTATATACCGAGAAGCGCATCATTTGAACGATTCTTAGCTGAAACAATGGTGCTTTCGGTACAGCAGAGAATCTTCATTGTTGAGAATTATGCAAAAAACCAACACCTGGAAGCAGTGTAGTGATTTGTTTGCTCAAAACTTTGAAGATGAGAAAATTCCAACAAAACGTACGATGCAACTTTTAATAAAAAAAAAGTGGCGGGACACAGGTTCTGTTTTAAACAAGCGTAGAACCACTCCAAAACGAGTAAGAAATCCCCAAATGTCCAAAATGATGATGCTACAGAATCCAAGCAAATCAACGCGCCGTTTGTCTCAGCAGTCCGGAATTTCAAGAAGAACGTGTGGACACACTCTGTACGACAAGTTGAAGATGCGATCATACAAAGTCTGCGGATTGCCCTCAAAGTCTTCAGTTTTGTAACTGGCTATTTCAAGAAATCACAATGAATGTATTGGACGTGCAGCTGTTTTTCTATTTCTGATGAAGCCTGGTTCCATCTCTCTGGCTATGTCAACTCGCCGAACACCCGGCACTGGTCGACCACTAATCCTCACGAATATCATCAAACTCCTTTGCACGACCAGAAAGTTGGGATATAGTGTACAGTCTCTGCTCGACGCATTCTTGGTACAATCTTCTTCCATGAAACGGTGAACGCAGCACGTTACATAGCAAACATCTTTAACCCATTCGTCAATCAATTAACTGAGGAGGAACTAACGTACGGCTACTTTCAACAGCATGGAGCCCATAGTGCACATTGTACACTGGACCGCATTCATGAAGTGTTTGAACATGAGAAAGTTGTTAGCAGAGGTCAGGACAGAGTTGGTCCAAGTTGGCCTCCAATATCACCAGACCTCTCAGTTTGTGATTTCTCTTTGTGGGGTGCTCTAAAATCCAAAGTTTATCGGAACAATCCTCGCACACTTGAAGAACTGAAGCAAAACATTGTTTCTGAGATTAAGACTATCTCGCAGTCTCAACTGCTTTCTGTATTTAACAACTTATTGACCAAAGCTCAAAAGTGTCAAGAGGTGAATGGTGGTCACTTTCAGCATCTCCTGTAATCACTTCATCCTTGTTTTGTTGTTGCAGAAGACAAACAGAAAATAAAATAAAACAAAATAATAAAAAAGGTCCCATTAAAAATAAATATATAAACAAACAAATAAATGTTAAAACCAAAGGTTTCCAAAGTTCCAAGAAATGTTTACCAAACTTTTCACTTTATTTGCTCTAAAACCGTACAATGGTCAGCATAAAAAAACTCATAACGGTGCGTCTCTCGCTATTAACCTGCTGTGCTAATAATGCGACAGGCCAATCATTGCTTACGGCGTTAGGTTAGTTTCTCTGCAATTCATGCGAGGCTACTTTTATTTGCACCACCCTGTATAAAAATTGCCTGATGTAAAATTTTATTTCCGTTGCTTTTTTCTACATTACGATAACTATTAATATTTTTAAAATGCAAGAAATAAAAAATGCTGTGCAATTATTTCTGACTTATGAAAAGTTAATTAGTTTTTTTTATAAAAAAACATTTTTAATCATTTAAATTTTCAGTGCATTCGTGAACTATAATGGCTTCATTGAATGTTTTTTAAATGATTTTCGTCTAGAATCCACTGAAAAGTTTAAGAGCTAATTAAACAGTTCTTCTTATAAAATTGAATTCAGGTTAATAGATTAAGTCTTGGAAAATTAATTAAACTTTCAAAAGTTAATTAATTTTTCAAAAGCCTTAAAAATATATGTATACAAAGAGCGTTCAGAAAGCTCATACCTTTGGATAGAAAACAAAAAGAGAGAAGAATTTAAAATTTACATTGAAAATTTTTCCCAGCAACACTCTTAGGCACCAGTTCTTTCGTCACTACTGGAAACTGCTCATTTCGTTCCTTGCTAGGTCATGGAGATACATCCACCATTCGTCTATGGTGAATAGACACCTGAAGTCCAGCTGTGTGTTCCATCTTCCTATTCATTGCTATTTATTGTTCTGGGATAACAATAAATAAGGCAGATAATTGCTGGACAAATTTGAAACAGGTGAATATATCCTTGCTTGGCTTTGCAAATCTCCAACATCGACTTACAGATATTTTCCTTTTACTGTTGTTTCTTGGTGTCAACAAACGAGGGATCCATCGGAAAATGTGAATGTGCGTATCAATATTCAGTTTTCTACCTTAAGATACAGTTTTGCTGAACATCCTTCTATGTATATGTAAAGTGAACCTTAATATTCTCCTGTTTTTTATATATTCATTAAAACTTATATTTGGGATCAACAAAACAGAGTTTGCCTTTGTAGAAGGCCTTCACAAAATAATTAGAAAATCTTCACTTATAATTTTGCAAGGAAGTGTAACTTGATCGTATTTACTGCATTCTTTTGTGGATATTATGTTTTTTCATATGGAAAATACAATGTAATTTCTAGATAAACCCTTACCATAGTGTCTTAACATACAGTAGTTTAAGATAATAATTGAAAGATTTTCTAAATCGTGCTCCAAAGGGTGATTTATTCTCTATAAAATTTTATATTCTATTTCACAAGCTTATTTTATTACCGTATTTACTAGATTCCAAGGCGCACTTTTTGCTGATATAAGTACATATTGCACTAAACATGTTGATTTTAATTTTTGAATAAAGTTATAAAGTTGATTTTGGTGTGCCTAAGATTCGAGAAATAATTTTTTTTTTCAAAAATGGTCTCAAAAATCAGCATGCGCCTTACATTCGAAGGCGTCTTAGAATCGAGTAAATACGGTAGTTAAAAGTTTAAGGAGAAAATTCGAAACTATAATAACACTACCAATGCGAATTAATGTGAACCAACTGGAATTAATCTATCATACGCTAATTGAGCAATCACAATGGCTAACAGAGACAGATTCTAATTAGCGATTAAGTTGATGGAAGAAATCAGATAAGGTCTTTCATATGTTAATATATTTCCCAAGTGGCTTGCTTTGTTTTTTCCAAGCAGTCTGATAGAGTAAGTGATATCCAGTCCTTTAGAAGACAAATCAGGAGAAAGATTTAACCTTCCGCATTGCCTCATTTAGTTTCATAGTTTTACGCTAGGTAGTAGCTAAGCAGAATTTAAAAATAGAGTCAGTGATGATATGCTTCATACGCTGTTTTGATATTCACCTGAGAGCAATAATTGCGTTTCTTTGGTGGCAAATGAGGGCATCAAAACTGTTTATATAGGAATGGCAGTCATAGACGAAGTACAGAGATGATAACATGAAGGCCGATATATAAGGTGTCCAAAAAGTCTGGTAACATGGCAGATATCTCAAAGCTGCCAGGTAGGTGAGATATAATAAGTGTGGTTTATAGGTAACATGGAGCTGGGGAATTCATTGCCGCACTCAAATTTGTCTTTGACCCCCAAATTTAAGGTTATCCATTTGCTAGCTCAAAAGTTATAGATAGAGAAAAATTTCCTATTGCTACCCTGTAGAGTAACACCACATTAGTCTAAAACAATTTTTAATCACACCCTTCTCCTTGAAAGATTTTGAGAAAATGGGCGAGAAAGAGTCACTCAAGGTCAGTTGGGCTGGAACAGGTTGGCTGAGTTTTCTAACACATTTGAATTGCAGTGAAGCAGACCTTTGGGAATTTTCTTTTTCTTGAGTGACTCTTTCTTGCCCATTTTCTCAAAATCTTTCAAGAGGAAAAGTGTGATTAAAAATTAATTTTAGACTAATGTGGCGTTGCTCTACAGCAGGGCCGTCCAAATCGTGCACGTCGCCCGCGTGCAACATAAAATGCTCGCGGACAAAGCTCACGGGCAAAGCCGAGGAGATAGTCCAAAACTCAGGAGGGGAGTGGGTATAGTTTTTCCTATGCAGTGTTGCCAGACTTTAGGGGGCGATTGCCTTAAATGAGGCATTATTTCTTTTGTTACTGATACTTGCTTGTTTTTCGTCTTGCATTACATGGCGCACATTCCGAAAAAGCATAAAATCACTGAACCAGTATTTAAACTGGAGTGGGAGAATATGTTGTTTTCTTTTCATTGTTCACAGATCGGATTCGAAATGCTTACTATGCAATCGTGTCCTATTGGGGAAAAAAATAAAATTTTACCTGACATCGAAAAAATTGTCACATTAAAACGAAGGAAATAAAATGGTAAACTGCCTCTTTTTGTTTTTACAATGTCGAATTGATGATTAGCAACTCGACTTTAAGGAACTGATCAAGGTAACGTGCAATAGTGAGGTAAGGAAGATTACACGCGAGCACGGGCGCTGCCCGCGGACAGAAATTTTGGACAGCCCTGCTCTACAGGGTAGCATTTGGAAATTTTTCTCTATCTTTAATAGTTTTCCAGTTAGCAAATGGATGACCTTGAATTTGGGGGTCAAAATCAAATTTGAGTGCGGCAATGAATTCCCCACCCTCCTATTATCTATAAACCATACTCAGCAGATCGCGCCTACCAGGCAGCTTTGAGATATCTACCATGTTACCAGACTTTTTGGACCACTATATAGGCGAGCGAAGGGCACTGTTTAAGGGCCAGCGCTTTTAGTTCCCCAAGACCGTAGCAAATGCACTGGAGGGGCTTCTCGGAGGAATGGCTCCGAGACAACAGCCAGTAGACTATGGACTATTTTTCGAACGGGAACCTCTGCCGCATATGGTGATTTTAACCTGCGCCATAAAGGACTCATTATGAACAGTATGAAGTTTCTCGAAATCATGAGATTACTAACTTGGTTACTTTTTCTTTCACTTCTCAACCATGGCCTTGAGACAAATTAGAGTTTGACGAATTCTGGGCAAAGACCATTTACCACAAGGGTATATCGCAGTTTATTTAGAGAAAAGACTGGGAAGAAACATCAGTACGAATTTGAATGCCATAGATATTGTGCCATATGCGTCAGCGAGTGTAAAAATATATCAGAAAAATTGGTGATATGCGGGCTCCTTCGTCACTATTGGAAAAAGGGGACTAGTGCGCCGAAATTTGCAGGGTGGAAGGTCAGGATGTGATCAATGAACGGACAGCACGACGATGGTTCTCCCGCTTTTCGTCTGGAGACATGGGTCTGGAAGATGCGCCAGGGAGCGGAAGACCTAAAGAAGTGGATGACGCAGACCTACGGCAACAAGTGGAAGCAAATCCAGGCAGCACCACCCGTGGACTAGCGGCGGACATCGGGACATCACAATCGAGTGTGGTTCGACATCTGCACGCCATGGGAAAGGTCAACAGAAGCTGCCGAGTTGTGTCCCACGAGCTAACGCCCGCGCAAGCACAACAACGGGTGAAAATGTGTCATCAACTGCTGGAAAAAATCGAGGTTTTGCCACATCCAGCATATAACCCTGACCTCGCACCTTCCGACTACCATCTCTTCCGGTCCATGGCGCACTTTTTGCGTGTTCGGCGCTACGCCAATGTCAGTGAGGTTGAAGACGCCGTGCGTGACGTTTTCGCCCAGAAACCGGAGGAGCGGTTTCGCGAAGGCATCCGCCAACTGGCTGATCGTTGGATGAAGACCATCAAGCATGATGACCTCTACTTTGAAGATTAGCAATGAGTGGTTCCTGTCTGGTGCCCACTACTTTTGACTCAACCTTTGTAAATGAAAAACTAATGAAAAAACTAAACTGTATGCAAAATAATTAATTTTTAAATCAAACATAACATTTTGCGATTTTATTTCTAGATAAAGATTTTTTTTGTATTTATACAAACGTATTTTGTAAAGTATGTGTATTTTAACAAGAATGATTTTACCGCCAAAACTGATAAAAGAAGCACATTTTTATGTTATAGCATCATACATGGATATATAGAATTAACCTACATTTTAAAACACTTTAGAGAAAATATATAAATATGAAAACTAAATTGTAAAGTACTATTAACCGGGTGTTTCAAAAATGACCGGTATATTTGAAAAATCAATAAAAACTAAACGGGCAGCGACAGAAATACACCGTTTGTTGCTATTTGCTTGGGACAACAGTAAATTTTCAGGCAGACAAACTTTCGAAATCAGTAGTTACAATTTTCAACAACAGATGGTGCTGCAGGCGATTTGAAAGATATAGAAGAAAACTCAGTCTGTGAGTTCGACATTCTGTAAGTCGTCTTTCTGCTGTAAGCGTGTGCTGTTCACAGATTGCAACTTTGATGGTTTATTCCTTAGAACAGAGGATTTTTCTGGTGTTGGAATTCCACCGCCTAAAACATAACAAGACGAAGTTTACAACAGAAGTTTAATGTAACCAAAGGACCGAAAAGCGATACAATAAAGGATCTGTTTGAAAAATTTCAACGGACTGGGAACGTGAAGGATGAATGCATGGTGGATATGTGGAAAATATCGTAGTTTAGATTTTTCCAGACTGCAGCGACATCTGTTGTGGAACATTGTAACTAATTTCGAAAGTTTGTCTGCCTGAAAATTTACTGTTGTTCCAAGCATATTGCAACACACGGTGTATTTCTATCGCTGCCCGTTTAGTTTTTATTGATTTTTCAAATATACCGGTCATTTTTGAAATACCCGGTAAGTAAACTAATGTAAAGAGAGAATTTAAACGAATAAACTTTAAGAACTGAAAGGTTAAATGGAGAGTAAGTTATTCTTTATATATTTGAACAAATAAAAGTTCTTTAATTTGCAGGCATTCTAGCATAATTTAAAAAACGAAGTGACCCTTAATTGCTGAAGCGTTATGTGTAAGCATCTATTATTTTTTCATATTCAATTACTAGTGTGTTTCTACGTTATCATCTACTACTGAAACAAGCGATTAACTACTACCAATTAACAATATATCTCACAGTAATTAGTTTTTGATACGATTAAGTCTAACAGCAATATGATCTTGATTCTAATAGACTGTGGATAACAATAGGTCTAACAACTCGAAAGGAGTTGGATGATATACAAGTATTACACGCAATATCTTAGTATTGACAGTTTCCAAAGGTAAAATATAGTACCATTAAAACATGTACTACTAAACAATTCCGACTACCATTAATTACTCGTTATATTCACTCATGACACATTGTTACGTGCTGTTTGATATATTACATGACATATCTTGGCACAGAAAATTCCAAGGGTACCATATGGTAGCATTAGGACACGTACTACTAAACCATTTCCCACTATCATTATTTACTCGTTATATTCACTCATGGGACTTTGTTACAAGTTATTTGATATATTACATGCCATATCTTAGCATTGAAAGTTACAATAGAACCATATGGTACCATAAGGACACGTGCTACTAAACCAATTCCCACTATCATTATTTACGCGTTATATTCATTCATGAGACATTCTATACGTACACGTGTCACTAGACCAATGTCTGCTATCACTAATTACTCTTATTTGTTCATACCATATCTGGTTATAGAAAATTTTTAAGGAGGTATCATAATGGTATCATTAGAGCACGTACCTATTCAGACTATCTCACGTTCGAACTTGTTCGTGCTCTGTCCCATATTAATGAATTGGTGAAAACAGTGCGTGAAAAAGTTATGACGTTTTCAAATTATCGTAATAAATAATAAGCTCCCTATGAATAAAAAATTTCTTTTGATTTAGTAACCGATCTCCCCTTTCAATAATCGTCATTCATGAGCATCCTGCACGCGCACCATCTCATTAACGTTTAAAGCACGCCCAGAGCCGAACCGAAGAGCTCAGCACGCGTTTTCCCAATGCAAGGATAATTCGTGTCTTTCAGCAATTCAATACACGCACTCTGTCTATTGCAACGCAATGCATTATTGGAATTGTGTCTACTAACGGACGGACGGAGAGCTGGACAAACCGATCACATAAGCACGTTTCTACGAAAATGTGCTAAAAATACTTATTTTGTATTTATCAAATACATTTTACAAATTTAAGGTAAGCCGGGGGAAGGTGGATAACCTGGGAAGGTGGATAATGTTAAGCTGTTACCGCAAAATAAAAATTAAAATTGGTTTTCGCTCATTTCCACTAGGCGACAATTTTTGTTCTTTAGTTATTTCCGTTTCTATCGATTCGAAAGTAGCGTGGTCGCGATCAACGGGAAGAAAAAAAATTTTCTGCAAGCAGTAGCATCCAGCTTGGTGAGTAACATCCCTACCATCTAAGACACGATAAAAGTCATTCTGATCTACAAATTTAAATAACGATTGTAAACATGTAGGTTTTTGGTTGGTGAAGGTGTTAAGTAAAGGCAATTGAATGAAGGCATAGCCTCACTGATCGGCCATTAGCAATCTATTTTACAGCATGATTTGTTAAACCTAGGTTCTGGGGGAAGCTGGATTGATAGGTGCGGGGTAAGGCAGATAATTTTTCTAAAGCCTGGGAAAGAGCAACAAGCATTAAAATGCTGCCTCAGGCTTTAGAGCAACAGGGATCTATCCCCTCGATAAAAATGCCATTGGTGATGAAAAATTATCCAGAGATCAACAGAGCAGTGACTCTTTAGACCAAAATTTGATTGAAGCAGCACCCACTATCACTGCAATTCCACAAAAGGAAGCTCCATCCTGCAATATAAGCTTGACCATACCTTCATCTGTGAAATCTAACTCCAAACGTAGGACTGAAAGACCAAAATAAGCTACTGCTGTTAGAACATCACCCGTGTATTTGGAAACTCTCCATTCCAACAAGCGCAAAAAAGACCCAAGTCAGCAGAAATGCCCAAATGATGCGCCTAGCACCAAAAAGCAGAAAACAAATGAAGGCGCTAATTGTGGATTTTGTGGAAAAAAACTTTTATGCACCTGCAAGTTCTAAACTTCGAAACTGGATTCAGTGCGAACACTGTGGAACTTGGTTCCATGTAAATTGCGTTGGAACCGAAGGAAAACTCGGTTTTTTATGTGGAAAATTTTCTAATTAAAAAATTAGCTTGTTTTTATTATATCTTGAATTAAAATGTTTTGATTTTATTTAAATTTGGTGCATTATTAATACTATAGACATTTATCCACCTTCCCCCGGTGTCCAGGGGTAAGGTGGATTGATGAAATCATTGATAAACTTCACGTTCTATCTAACTTAATATTGATCTTTCATTTTGATAATTCTTAAGCATTAGTGGTCAATCATATTTTTTAAAATAAAAAATTTTTTTTTTCACTTACAATTTTTTTTAATTGTCAATTTGGCTTGAACTTATCCACCTTACCCCGACTTACCTTATTTTGTATTTGGTATTTTTAAATAAATACTTTATGTATTTTGTATTGTGTATTTTGTATTTTTTACCCATCCCTGTCCATTAAAATGTATATTGCCTTATTTAACAGTTTTTTTATGTTTAATGTATAATCTGTTACGTTATTCGACAAACGAAAGGACCGAACCTCTAGTTATGCCACTGCGGCGAGGGCATACAGGCTTTACTAAAGTAACATTATGCCATATAATCTTATTTGTAAAGACTGTATGTAGACAAACAGAATTGTGTAGTCAAATATTTGGGAAACAATTTGATGTAATCAAAACTGCAATAAAATAAACTCTGGATGAGGAAAATGAACATTGTCGAGAGAAATAAACATCCACAACGTGCTGTATACTTAACCGGGACGCCTTAACTCTTAAATATTATATTAGAGCACCTGCCCAATGTTTCTTGGGCAAACTCATTTATAACGTAGCCAGTAAACGATACATCATGTATGAGTAAATCATAAGCCAAATGAGTTCCTTCGAGAATAGGGTTAGCTAAGTCCGGATGAATATTCCGCCAATTCATGAATATTTCCAGAATAGCATTCTACCTAAATCACTATTCGCACTACAATTCTCATTATTCTAGGAAAGTTTACTGCTAGATAAATATACGTTACTGTCGGGATGTGCTTCTATTCTTTGGCAGCTTTATCAGTGATATTACTCGTTAGTTCGTAGTAGGTGTTCATTTGGAGGAGATCAAGATATTCTGAAGACCATTCAGTTGCACGAAACTTATACATATGGTTTGATGCCGATAACTGCATTCACTGTTGCCGTAAGGATAGCAGCATAGATCGTCGTTCATTCTATGTTAAAAAAGGATTATATGTTCACTGGAAGCCTAATCCTCATCGTGGAAACAGGCAGAGAGCTTGTACTAGGTAGCACTGAAATTCACTTATCCGTTGAACTGTCACGTCTTATTTAAGCGTGATTCTCTTCTTCAAAAAATCTTTTTCTACTGCTCTAGAAACATTAGCATCCAGGTCTATATCGTTAATCTTGGTCTGACATTTAATATACCGTAATTTCTTATTGTGATAATAAGCTTCTATGCAGCTGCTTACCCATGGAATCTCTTTTATTGAGCTGGTCGCAAATGATTATAATGTTTGTGTTGCCTCTAGAGACATTTTGGAATCCTGTGCTCTACTTTGGCACCCGTTTCAGACTGGATAATCCCGATTTGTCATTTGACGAGGCCTTTCATAACTGCCTTTAAGCCTCATTACATTGTGCCTTTAATTATAAAAATAAGTTTTTTTGAATAACCTATAAGATTTATCTCGGTTTATCCATTACAGATGTAAAAAAAATTATCGTGCTTTTAAAATCAATAAATGTCTTTAAAAATATAAAACAAAAAAAATTTTATTAACAATTGGCAGGCTACTCTGTGTCTGCAAAAGTTGCATAAGAAATAATTGCATGAATTAATATTAGAATTACAATTTGAGAATTTTAAAAGAGCTGATTAACTGCTAGTCTTCTTTTAAGAGAAGTCCGTTCAAATCCAATTGATTTGCACGTACTGACATTTTTGTCGTTTTTCTTTTGCACATTTATTAAGGATGAAAATTCTTTCTTAATGAAGGTGCAGAGTAAAGTCTCAGGCACAGGATTATCTATTTAACCGCATGGTTTAGGAACTTTAATTAAAATTTAATTAACGGACTTCTTCTTAAAACAAAAATTCTTTGAAGGAAGTCCTACCGAAGAAATAAAACGAGTCTTTGGCATTGCTTTTAGGAAATCCGTTCTCCAACTGAGAATTGTATAAGTCTACTTTAAATGCAAATTTTCTTTCCATGAAAAACAAAATTACGATTAAATGTATAGGATTCGTTGCTTTAATGTATATATATAATCACCCCATTTCTAAATACAGATAAGAATCTGTGATCAAATTAACTTCTAATTTTAATGCAAATAAAATGTTGTTTGCAGATACATTTGTATTATTTATTTGTTAAGTTATTTAAGCACGTTTTTGATTTTCAGTACTGATATTTTAATATTGTTTTCAAGGTAAACCAAATTACCGTTCCCTATGTTAATGCTTTCTCTACAGACAATAAAAATGTACATGAGAGGAAGGTTTTTTTTTTTTTTTTTTAAAGAACACAGGATTAAATTTTTCATATAAAGAGACGTAAATTTACAGTGAGTAAATAATTAATATCCTTATTTGCATTCCAAGGAAGGGTAAAATAATAAGGCTGACGTTGTCGAGAGAGTCATTAAAGGCGAACACTAATAAGCAGACATTTTTCTAATAACTCATTAAAGTGAAGCCAAAAGGAATGCACGTGTATAAATCAAGCAGCTTGTGTTATGAAATGGAGGGGGAAATATTAAATATAGATTGCTAACACTCTGCTTTAAATAAAAGCCAGCTTCTGAAAGCCCATCATCAGTATCATAAACAACATTCTTTAAGATATACAAGGCTGAGGGGGCTTTGATACACGATCGCCACTCAGTCAACCCTTTGTCATATCGATCATTAAATGCTGACGTCGGTTGAATATTGAAAGAGAAAAATGAAGTCGTTCGAAACATATTGCTTCCCATAAAGCATTTCAATGGCATTCCACCCTTATTCCCCGCCATGCCCTCCTGCTCCTACTGTCTGCAGGTTTTCATAAATGTTCTATAAACGTTAAAGAAAGATAATTTCATTATGAGCTGAAAGTATCCTGATGTTCTCTGCTTGTAGCATCAAGCAATTTCAGCATAAACGTTTAAATTGCTGAAATAATTTATACAACAATGTATTTTATAAGTAGTAATTTCCTTATAAAAATTACTCTCTATCGTACTCTTATGAGAATTAGGTAAGAGCAAAAATTGCCATCTATATAAAATATGAATAAAAATTCGATTTCTTAGCAAGTGATTTGCGAATTTATATACTGTACTAAGGTTATGCCTTTATAAAATGGAATTAGTTTTTATGTAAATTACAATTCTTGAAATCCAGTTCTGCTTATCAAGAATAATAACGCGTTGGCCCCGGTTATAGTAATGTTACCCAACAATTGGATGAGTTAATAGTTGTTTATAGGCCATGTAAAAAAGTTATATTTTAACTTTAATGCAATAAATACAATCAATAATTTGAATTTTTCGACAATCAGTCACTTTCTTTACATTTTGATTTTTTTTTTCCGCCAGCAATTTGAACAATTATTGTAATTTTCATAAACAATAAATATTAAACTTAATACTATTTCTTTTATTTATTTTATCTTTTATTAATTATTAACAATTATCATCATTAATTATTAAATTTTGAATCTTTTCCCTACGAATTTAAAAAAACAGATATGGATGCCTTTTACTAGTTTTATAATAGAACTTCACTGTTGAAATATTTTTGTAAGTTATACTTAAATGTATATGTGATTTGGAGCCATTATCTGCTTTCTCAGCTGAGACGCATTCTATAGTTCATTCATCCTTAGTTTGCGCGAAATGTTATGGACATTTCAATTGTAAGTATTGTTTAAATTTTGTTGTAACAATGTCCAACAATTGAAACGGCCATCAAATTTCGCGCTAATTACGGTTGGATGGACTATAATAAAAAGCAGAAGCCTCACTCCTATCGCTTCTATTGTTGTAAACTTAACAACAGCACAGAATGTCCACCGGAGGCCACCACTATTTCCCACATATGTATACCATGGCCTGTCCACTTGCCTTTCTCCATTGTTTAAATGGTGTCTTAAAAATCAATCGCAAACAGCAGGGTTTAGCACCGCCTAGTGATAAAATGCAACATTGTTTCAGTCGTTTCCTAGCCTATAATGATAGGGAAAGCTGCCCATTCACACCTCGACAAAAAATAACAAAGTTAATCAGTTTTTTTAAATGAATAATCAAGTAACCTCTATTTAGTTTTAATATTTTTCATAACTTGACACTATTTAAGTCGTTTAAATGAACGATCTGAAACAAAAATTATATTCGGCATTATCGTCTCAGTTTTTTATGTACAGGGTGATTCAGTCAATTTCTGACCATTTCAGTACTATGATTTATTGACCCATTAATGTTTACAAACATAGCATTTCAGTATGATATTTTAGGCAGTTCGGAGTTTTTATTCCCGTGGAAAAGCCTTGATGATATGCTCAATGTGGCCACCACGAACGTTTTGAACTGCTCGCAGCCGAATGATGAAGTTGTTCATAACTCTATCCAGGATTTCTGCATCCACAAGGGTGCAGCAGTCGACGATGCTTTGTCGCAGCTGGTCTAGGGTTCTTGGTGCTGTAGTGAACACACTGTCTTTAAGGAACCCCCAGAGATAAAAATCACATGGGTTTAGGTCAGGACTCGTAGGGACCAAAGAAAGCCACCCCCGAATCGATCTGGAAACCCGTTTGAAATGACACGATTTCCGAATTTCTGATTGAGAAAGTCTAGCACTTCATTAGTAGTGTGAGACCTAGCCCCATCCTGATGAAACCATTGATGTCGAAGCGGTATACGCCTCCTTCGCAGCTCGGGGATGAAGAAGGTTTCCAACATGTTAAGGTAAGCCTGTGACGTTACGGTGCCCTCAAAAAAGAACGAACCAATGATGCCTCTTTTGGAAATCGCGCACCAAGTCATAACCTTTCGTGGATGAAGAGGTGACTTATGGATCTCATGAGGGTGCTGGAAACCCCAAAAACGAACGTTGTGTTTATTAAAGTCACCTGACAGATGGAAGAAGGCCTCATCTGACACCCACAGGTTGTCCACAATGTCCTGATTGGCTTCCATTTCTGCTCCAAACTCCATCGCAAATTATTGTCGCTTCTGTCTTCCATTGTCTGTTAACTCCTGATAAACAGGGATCTTATACGGGAACAGGTGTAAATCCTTTCTCAAAATTCGCCACGTCGTGGTATACGACAGCCCTTCTTCAATGGATAGGCGGCGAACAGAGTTTTTGGTAGGGGAATCGACCAACCTTTTGCGAACATTTTCGACAACTTCGACCGTTCGAACACGAGCTTCGCTCCCGCCTTTTTTCTTGCCTTTAACACATCCAATGGCACGAAATTGCTTGACAAAATCCATGATTGCTTACCTGCCTGGTGCGTCTCGACACTTATACTCCTTCCGGAACTTTCTTTGCACGGTTACAGGTGATTTTATCTCGAAATACCATTCAACAACCTTGCATTTCTGCTCTGTTGATAAAGCGGGCGCCATTTTTCAACAATACGATTTTCATGCAGCGCCATTGCAACAATACAAACTCCAACTATTTAGAAATTCCATATGGCGCTCATATTCTTTCAATTGTTTATCCCTTAATGCATGTCATTCGGTCAGAAATTGACTGAATCACCCTGTAGAATATGCTCACAAAGTTTTTTATACCTGTTGTGGGACAGCCTGTATATATACAGGATCTCTAATTGAGAGCACATTGTTGGAAATTTACTGTGATTTACGTCCGTACACTACAATCTAGACCGTGACTCTTACATAATATTAAACGAAGTCAGTAACCATTTTGAAGAGTTTGGTGCACGGCTGTAAATCACAACTAATTTTTTACAATGTGCTCTTATTGCGACCGTGCGCCGCCATTGAGCTTTTTTGTCATTAACAACTTTTTAACAATGAAGCTTTCGGACCATTGTATTCTAGATCGCGGTGTACCCTAAGCTAATCGAAGCGGTCTAGAACACAAATGTTTTTTTTTATTTTTTAAGATGAGAATTATTTGTTATTTGACATTTGTTTATTTGTCTAAGAACAATTCAGTTTATTTTTATATCTGAATTGCATTCAGAAGTTAACTTTATTTTCCGAATGTAGTTTTACCAGAACCTAATGATGAGAAGTCTGTTCACTCCGGGTCGGTTTCATTGTTACAGCTGTTGCCAGATTGACGTCCTACAACAATGATAACGGCAGCAGCGCGCCAAGCGTTCAGCTATCTCCTTCTCTTTTCTGGATCTATTCAGGTAATGTTTTGCTATTGAGTTTTGTTAATGACAGGTCGTTATCAAAAGCTTTTTACGATTTTCTTCATCGCATTTTTTCTGACTGCAAAAAAAGGTATGTATGCAATTTTCTATTCATAACAGCAAGAATAAAAAAAACTTTAGAGGTCCTATAATTTTTTAAAAAAGATTTTATTTCATCTAATTTAGGGAATCCAATGAAAACCATTCATCAAATTTTCTAATATGGCAAAATCCTTTTTATTTCAAACTATTTTGAATAAGAGTTCCATTATAACAACCTTAATTCATATAGCTCACGGTTGTTTTATTTTCTTGGGGTTTTTTTTGTTTTTTTTTTCTTTTCGAAAAGAAAAAAATAGAAAAACGTTTAGTGTAAAGGACTTGGAAATTAAATTTCTTCATTAAAATTCCTCCAATTTAATAAACGACATTTTGTCTCCGTTATGATTGCAGTAGTAAACAATGGATTTTTGCAGTAGAGTTTGTCTGCCGCTAGGGAATTTGGACAACGTTTGAAAACGAGAGTGGACAGACTTCTCATTATTAGGCTATGGTTTTACTTTCCGAATATGAAGAAATTTATTTATTCGCAAATAGATTTAACTAATTTTTTTTAATATACACAGTATTCCATACATAGGAAAAAAAAAACATATCTACGAAAACCATTTTTGTTTATTTTTTAATATTTTATTTTTTATATGGAGGACACGCATCTTAATGTGTTTTCAAAACAATGGTAGTCATGTAGAGCATATTAAAAAAAAGGTTTATTTTGAGGATCATGATTTTTGGAGGATCAGCTCCAGTTTATATTCATTATTTATTATGTGCGTTCAACCAACTTTCTGTTGGTTGGATAGGAATAATTCTCGATCTATAAGCCGGGTGCCCGCCTCCCATTGGACTTTCCACCTTGACAACTTGGTTGTCTTTCAGACACTAGTGACAGCATAGCTGTAAACTGTATCTGCGATAGCCCAATTGGTAGAGGAGTCGAATATATGACACTCAAGATTCCTGGTTCGAATGCAGGTCGCAGAATTTTTCCTTCCATTTCTTTTCAAATAATATCATATCTTGATGTTTGGAGGATCATCTCCCGATTATCTTCATTATTTATTACTTATCTACATTTAAGGTATTCGAAAGGTTCAAGTGTACCTTCCCGTCACCAATTATTCCTCTTAGTCAAGAATAAATATTAATTCCTTTGTGATAGTAAGAGCAAATTTAATTAACTACTACAAGTCTAGATGATACATTAATAACTATTGATTAGATCAGAGCTATCAGTGTACATTAAAATTACATAATTAAGTAAAGGTATAATATTGAGTTTCAATAGAGTGATTAAAAATTCCGAAATCATTAATATTTAGTAGCAATTATTCATGCTTCGACAACACACTCGCATAATGCATATCGGAATATACACCTATTTAATTAAAATATAGAGATCTTTGAAAATTTTCATGAATTATTAACCATTTTGATGTTTGGTTTTGAAAATCTTAAATTGAATTTTAAAGAAACTAATAAAGATAAATAAATAAATAAATAAATAAATAAAGGTGAAAATAATTTTTATTATTTTCTTACCATACAAACGTATTGAGGTGTTTGCTTCCCCTAAGGAATTTTTGGAGTGGCACTCGTAAGTACCAAAATCCGAGGACTCCAAATCTTTAATGGTGAGCTTCATTTGGACTTTGTAGGAATTTTCTGTTTCCGTTACATTGTATTTAGGACTACTGATGAGAACTTCCCCAGAGTCCCTGGTCCAGTAGTTCACCGATCGAGGAGAAGCCTCAACGTGACATTCCAGGACGACATCACGACCAACAGCAGCCCCGACTAATTGATTTGGCACTTTCACCAAAGGCTGAACTGAAACCCAAAGAGAAAAAAATATACACTCAAATTAGGGGAGAAATTAAAGACAAATTATTTACATTTAATGCTATTTGCTAATCTTTAATGTAGACAAGCTTAAGCTATAGTAAAACCTACATTTAGATTAAAGCCGTTTTTGGGTTATGATGTGAACTAAGGTACGCCCAAAATGATAGCCTCACAACTACTCATGGGTTAAATTCGTAAAAATAAAATCAAATGAACTGTTCATATCATTGATGTATTTACAGGAATATTAGTCACATTATACACCAAGTTCTAATCGGATATCTTACATTAATCAAAATAGAGAAAAATTTGAACAAAAGAGTGGTCATCTGCTGTCCCATAAAGACAGCCTCACCCCTAAAAAATTTCCGGTACTTAGGCTCCCCCAGAGTGTTGCATATATTAAATTCCTTGCCCGGCGTAGTGTTGTTAGTGGAACTAACAGTAACCAGCTTATGATAGATCCTTGGATAGTCATGTCAACTTTCCAGTTTATCAGAGCAGCATGGGTCATGGTAAGGTGGTGACCGAACGAGAAATGGGCCTTATTACAGCCTACTAGAAGCAGAACCTGAGCAACAAGGTTATAGCCAGCAAGATTGGCCGATCTCTGAAAGTGGTGAACAACTTTTACGACTCGGTAGTGATTACAAAAAAGAAAACGTCAAGTGGTAGACCACACCTGGTTCTGGAAACTTTCTGAAAGGCAGAAAAGACCAATTACACTGGCCAACAAAATTTAAGGTTTTTCTTGTGACAAAATGAAAGTGGGTGATTTTTGGTAGTATTTTTTCTGCTTAATACGAATATAATTTTTAAATTTCTCTAGCACGCACAGCTTTCTTGTTTTACAATGAAACATTTTTAAATCATTCAGTGTTTGGGGCCTGGTAAATTTCCTTGCGGCCCCAAAATATGGATAGTTTAACAATGTAGCCGTTTCTCTTCACTCCCATTACTTTAACATAGAAGTCTCGAAGTGCATAACTTGGAAACGTGACGCGATAGAAAAAATCTAAAAGCAGATTCGGATTCTACATTCAAATTACTACTAAGAACACTATGTGTGGTCTTAGTCACAAAATGCGTGTTGACTAGTGTTATTAGAAAGCTAAAAGGCAATAGCTCATCTCTCCGACAGTTATTTCTTGCGGCAACATGCTTAAGTACAAGCAGAAGAGAAGTCAACCTTACACAAGCACACAGAAACAGATGATGTTCCTGGACCAGAAATTACAGCAGATGGATGAAAATGGCACCAAGTCCTCTTCTCTGATGAAAAAAATTCAACCTAGATGGTTGGGCATACTACTGGCAAGAGGAGAAAGTGTTCTTCAAGAGGCAACAAGAACGGGCATCCTTAATGGTATGGGGTGCTTCGGATATGGCGAGAAAATTTATCTAGTCTTCCTCACATCCCATATTAACCAGTACAATTATCAAGAGATGTTTGAAATGCACCTACTGCCCTTTGTTGAAGAAATTGGGGATGCATTACTGGTTCTTCCAACAAGACAACGCCCCTTGTCACACAGCCAACTGAACTTGAGAGTGGTTCTTAGGCAATTGTGTGCCTGAATTTAACTGGTCTTCTTGACTCCTGACCTGAACTCCCATGGAAAATCTGTAGGATATCCTTTGCAAGTCAGTTTATGCACATGGATGACATTTAAAAATGTGTATCAACTTACAATGCCAAAATTGGCAAATATGAGCTCATAGTGATTATGCCTGACATAAGTTTTTTGCTAAGTTCCTTTAAAAAAAGGAGATTCTCTGTTTGACCCGTATATATCCGTATTATGTATGTTCGCGATTTTCTCAAAAGCTACTGATCCGATTTAGATGGGGTTTTCGTTATTCGATTGAATATTTTTCTGGGAAAGTTTTTAACTATTCAAATAAGTTATGTAAAAAGGTTTTTTTTTTTAAACCACGCTTTTATCATGTTTTATTATTATAATATCTCGTCAACAATATGGCATAATTTTGTAACAATAAACAACGGAGACATTTAATCCTCGTCATAACGAATCCTTTGTTGTGGCAATCGGACAGTACGTAGTAATGAATTAGTACCATTAGAACACGAAACAGTGAACCGATTTGAAAAAAAAAAATTAACATGTATTTTCATCGGTCCCGCGCATGTGTATCAAGTTTCAGCTCTCTAGCTTCTAGGGAGGTTGGTTTAATATTGATTATAAGATTTGACCTAAACACTCTAACATTACAAGTTAAATAAAAGCTTTTCATAATAATAATAATAATAATAATAATAATAATAATAATAATAATAAAGTGGTTCTCTGTTTGACCCGTATATATCCGTATGTATGTACGTTCGCGATTTTCTCAAAAACTACTGATCCGATTTGGATGGGGTTTTCGCTATTCGACTGAATATTTTTCTGGGAAGGTATTTGACCCATGAAGTCGGTTCATTTTTTGTTAAAAAAGTTCTTGTTTTAATTTATTTTTATTCTACACCCTTACAAATTATGGAGGTCACAAATTAGGAACAACATATCATTTTTCCACGGAATCCCTGTCCCTTTCAACTGCCTTATACTACCTTGGAACAGGGCATATATATCTACCCTGTATATTGTCACTGCCTCTTTCAACTAATGATTAGCTTGCCCACCGAGTAACAGTACTGCGATCGACAGTTGCATCTCCATACACCTTTTTCAAACTTTTTTTGAATGTTTTCCACTGTCTCGTTCTCACAGCAAAGGAACTCGATCACAGCACGTTGCTGCTGACGAATATCCAGTACAGAAATAAGAAGAAATAAACTTCTTGTCCACAACAATTTATTGTCCCGTGTGCGCATTTCGGCTACTTTGTGATCCATCCAATCAACAATCTGGTATATACGAAATCACCTGCGACAATTGTGAACTCACGAAGAAGAATCGAGACCAGATTTAAAGAACACATGGCTCATATTAGATTCGGACGCCCTGACATGTCATTGGTAGCTAAACATTTGCTTGAGACCGGTCATAACACTACGAAGAATAATTTAAGACTATTACGGCAGATCAATAACAGAAATCTACTGGATGCTTACGAAACATTGGAAATTCGGACAAAGGACAAAACATTTTTGTTAAATGGGTAAAACGGCCTCCTAGGCGATACCAAATTAGTCAATTTATTTAAAAATAGCCACATTTAATTTGTAATTGAATTTATCAATCCCAAATATCTTTCACTTTTTTTTGTTTTAATTTAGTTCTTATCTTTTTTTGTTCTTATCTTATCTGTTTAGGCATCTTTTGTATTCGGATTAGTTAACTTGTCTCTTTAACCTCAATGGTCACCTTGGTCATCTATTTTCACTGGTTAATTTTCCTGATTGGTCAACCTACTGTATATATTGCGTTTTTTCACTATGTACTCTGTATTCCGCTGACTGATGGCTACAAGGTAGCCGAAATGCGGTTATGGGACAATAAATTGTTGTGGACAAGAGGCCTCTTTCTTCTTATTATTATTACGTTTATCCACAGTTTCTCGGTTATTTTTATTATCCAGCACTGTAGCCATCTTGAAGGAGTGCTATTATGGCGCCACTCACGGGAACGACTTAAACTACATTTGAATTTAAGCGGGAAATACAGGGTGATTATAATTAAAGTCACGATTTCAAAAATCGATAATTTGAAAACTACTCGCCAGAATGACTTGATATTTTAGCAGAACAATCGTGAGGCAATGGAATTTTGTTTGGCGAAGGAAAAAAATAGTTCCAAAATCTGTACGATTGATGGCGCTGGCAGGGTTCACACACCACGTCCGTTACATCAATACAGATACCCTCCGATCTGTTGTGGAGCAAGCCATTTTGCGCTTCCAATTACTAGCGGAAAAAGACGAAGGGCATATCGAACAACTTCTGCCTTAATCATAAGTAAGATGTTTGTTCCATGAAGTTATGTTTTTTGGCATTATCACTGTTGTCGCTGTATACACGTATTCTTGTCTTTTCGCTAATAAAATTTTTCGTAAACCCCTGAACTCTATTGTTTCCTTTTGGCTAACAACATTCCTGTGTTTCACCAATCCATTTTTGGTTTTTCCACTGACATTTAAAGCTCTATATATACAACTATGGACAACTGAAGCCATTTTCGCCATTTTTGGCTATTCGTAGGCTCAACTGCTTATTAAAATCTCGAAAATCACTCGTTTTTTTATAAGCTTTTTATAACTTTGCTGTGTTAGTTTGTTTAGGTCAAATCTTGTAATCAATATTAAACCAACTTTCCGACAAGCTAGGGAGCTGCAATTTGACACACTTATGCAGAATCGATGACAATTTATGATAAAGACAAAAAATTTTCAACAATAGGGTAACAACAAGATATTGTAATAATAATTAAACATGATAAAAGCGTGGTTTTAAAAAAAAACCTTTTTACATAACTTATTATGCAATTTAGCGCTCATCTTAAGTATACATAAATTATATAAAAAACGAGTGATTTTCGAATTTTAATAAGCAGTCTATAGTGAGTGAACCTACGAAAAGGCCAAAAATGGCGTCAGTTGTCCATAGAGCTTTACTGGCATTACCCTGCCAGCGCCATCTATCGGCAGATTTGGAAACTATTTTTTTTCCTTCGCCAAACAAAATTTCATTGCCTCACGATTGTTCTGCTAAAATATCAGGGCATTCTGACGAGTAGTCTTTAAATTACCGATTTTTGAAATCGTAACTTTAATTATAATCACCCTGTATATCTATGAGCTTCATAAAATGCAAAGGTGTAGAATACAAAATATTTAAAAAAAAAACATTGTGCATTACTTTTGGAGCGATCCTCATAATAATAAGAGATATTATTAATTACTAATTTCAATGTTTGGCTATGGAATAATGATTTTTATTCTTTAATTTAGTAACATTATTTTACCACAGATTAAAATGGCTCCTAGTGTGTCATAATACCTACACTGGATGCATCTGATCTGTGATTATTCAAAAATTTTGAGCATTTTATTTATTTCAAAATGCTCCATACCGTAAAAATATTATACAGGACATTTTATATTTTATTAATATTATTTAAATGGTCAAGAATATTGTAATATAATATTAATGATAAAAACTGAATTAAAATTAAAATCATTGCCCACCCTCTGAATCCAAATATCGAATTCTTTATAAATCCAATCAAACTGGATGCCTTGAGGAGAAAAAATGGAATAAAATCAAGCAAAACTAACACATTCGAACGTACAACAATAAGATATAAAAATTTATGTCTTTTAAGTGAGAAAAAAAAGTTTCCGGAACAAAAGAGGAAGGAAAAAAAGAGGATTTTTTCCCTCGTCTCCTTTATACTGATTGAGTTCGAAGAATAAATTTTACGGTCTGTTGAATTTTCTAGTGCCAGAGGAAGAGTGCGAAAGAAGAGGACAGAAGGGGTTACTAAGAAAAGAGGAAGAGAGTGGAAGGAGATTGGGGAAGAAAAAAAAAAGTTCGATGGAGTAGAGATGAGGAGGTCGGAAGGAGGAGGAGGAAACGAATTTCGCGTCTCATAACTTCACTCCCTCACAGCCATTAATCTAGAGATTTACTTTCTGCCGTCCATTGTCATTTGTCATTTTGCCGCTTTTTTTTATTTTTTTATTTTTTGCTCAACTCCTCCCCTCACTCCCCGTCCTCATATCTTCACTTTTTCCCTCCACTTCCTCTACTTCTTTCTCTCTATTAGAAATATACGCGTTGTTTTTCCGCCATGTGAGAAATGAGTTGATTGAAACGAAAGGAAATACATTAAGATCGCTTAAGAAGACACAGAACGAACTGCAAAAGAAAACGGGGTTTGTGCTTTTTCTCCCCTCCGCCCTTTACTTGATTCCAAAGCCTCAAACCAAAAGGGAAGAAAAAAGAAAAAGAGGTTCGAGTAGTGGAAAGATTAAATGTTAAAGAAAAAGTGCTAAATGGAACCTTCTCCAAGAAAAACCGATCGACCCTCGTGATTAGTGAATTCAAGAATCTAGCAAGTCGAAAGGGAACTAGAAGAAGGTCATTCGAAAAAGTCCACAAAAACAAATTAATATTTCTTTTAATTTACAAATAATTTGAATTAAATCTTAATTAATTCTTTACTTAATTCAAAATTAAGTCAACAGTATCTAAAAACAGAATTATTCGTATAAAGTTATATAAGTAACCTGAAATCAGTTTTAAATAATTAATAATTAATTACATATTTAAAAGAATGTTTTCTCAGGTTACATGTTTATACAGGAATATCTAAAGTCAATAAAAACTTTAAAACTCAATAATTCTCACAAGAATGCAGATAAAAAGATTCTGTTTGCATAGAAACGATTGAAATGTAGTCGGACTTTTTTTTTAGGATAAAAAAATTGTGCTAGAATTGTTCGGCTTTTGACCAACAGAAGGAGTTGTCAGGTTACCGAAATCAGTTTATGCATATTTTCAGACGGTATATAAAGAGCAGCACTCGCTGTAAACGTTATTTCCGAAGCAGATAGTAATAGTTCTGTCTCACTCATTGTTAATCTGAAATCTTACCGTCTAAAAATATGCTTAAAACTGATGTCCATTATAAATTATAAATTATGCATTATACATAAATTAATATGCATTAGAGACCATTGTAAGTGATGTCCATTATTATGGTTATAAAGGCACTCTAATGTCCATAATATAACAACGCCATCTGTTGGTACAAATACTGAACAATTCTAACATTAATTATTTTTTACTGGAAAAAATACGACTTCATTTCAATCGTTTCTGTGCAAACAGAATCTTTTTATCTACATTCGTGTGCGAATTACTGAGTTTTTCCAGACTTTTGGATCATCCTGTAGGAGGAAGTGGGGTAAGACGGATCTGCTAAGGTTAATGACTGTTTAATTCTAAGAAAAAAACCAATGGAATACTTTCATTATTTTATTATTATATGAATAACCGTTGTTGTTTAACATGATAAAAAGACAACAGAAATGTCTGAACACAGAGATTGAAAAAAAAAACCCTAAAAAAGGTACTTTTGGATCATTTTGCCCCAGTGATAAAGCACAACGGACCATCGCTTTTTGCATGTTCTACAAATGGAATATTGTTCTTTCTCAGCGATATCTGCTCAGTTGCCATGCGTCCAAAGTTTACATTTGTGCTCGTAGCTTCCAAGGCCTATTAAAATCATTTTATTTGCTGACAACTTGGTTTCTTCTGGTACTCTCGTACCAGTGCCTAATGAAACCAAAGCACACAGAAATGAAAAGCAAATATCACGTCTATCATTATATCAGGAACTTTATCATTATAATATGCTATAACTTTCGAATAGATCCATCTAGGAACTTCCTATTTGGTATAGAAGGGGTTTGGCATAGATATGTTCCATTCATAATCTCCCAATAACAAACTGACAAAACCATGGCCAACAACATGGAGCTCTCGCGGAAGCGCTGCGTGGCATCATGATGGCACAAGCGCATAAATTGATAAGTGCGGCATTTGGCAAGAATACTATCAACAGCTCCACATATTTTAACTGGTATAAACGCTTTGCTTCCGGAGACTATGGACTACCATCATGATAACGCACCAGCGCGTCGCTCAAAGGCGACCAACCAGAAGTTAAAGGCGATGGGGTGGTAAATTCTGCCTCACCCAGCATATAGCCCTGACCTAGCCCCTTCTGATTGTTTACGGCGCTGCAGCGTTCTGTTAGCAATAGACAGTTCCATATTGAGGATAAGATCAAAGAGTACCTCAAGACATTCTTTGAAGCACAGCCGCTGACTTTCTGGTACTAGGGTATCATCAAACGTTTTTCTGAAAAATGGCAAAATGTGATAGATCAAGAGGGCAATTACCTTTTGGATTAGATGTGTTTGTTAATGTAATTATATCACAATAAATGCTGTGTTCAAAAGTCTAAAAACTTATTAGCCAACCTGGTAGAATGCCATTCCATGAATTACATGGTGGGGGCGGAACGGACCATGTGGCCCCACACACAATGCATTAGCTGTATGCATGATACAACTCGATCCCCTGAGTATACATTAAAGTTCTATAGCTTAATTAAATGCTCATCGTCTTCTTAATAGATATGCTAGATGCTTTGAATTTACAACTATTTTCTCTTATGACAATAAGAATGTTCATTACAAGCTTACGTTAGATCTGAGCACGACAAAATTGTTCACTCAGCCGCCTTTCAGTGTTCCTTCTTCGAAATTGTGCACCCTTTGTCGCCCGCGGAACGCCTAAGCGATTTTCAATTTCGCCCCATGTTTTTGCAATATTCTTGTGGTGCAATAGCGACAGTAATCCTTCTTCTCAATGTGTCTAGATCAGATACATTTATTCTGTCCTTGACATATCCCCACAGAAAAAGGTCAGGCGGGTGATTGTCAAGGGTTCACATATCATCCATACTCTCTCCTAAAATTACGCTGCACATTGATCGTAACTAGGTTTCATAATACCTTAAAACACACTGCGCTTTCTCTTGAACTGACAAATGCTGATTTTTTTTAATATTTAGGGACCAAATAACAAATTAAAAAAGTTTATTTGTTCAAAAAATTTAAGATCAAATTTTAATACAATACTTAGCCACTATCTATAACAAAGAGGAAAAATATCTTCACGAGTTAGTCTTTCTCTCGCGACCGATACTTTGTTTTATTTTGTTGGTAAAATAATTTGGCTACCCTGTCTGTCTGTGATAGATGTAGGATGGACAGTTCGAATCTAGATAAGCATGAGGTAATGTATTTCTCTCGTTTTTATAATTCTTTTAAATCACTGTCGACACCTAATATCATGTGAAGTGATATTTTTCTTTCTTTTAAGTTCGCTTTTTCAAGTTTTCCCTTCTAAACTTGCATAATTATTATTATAAGCTTTTTATAACTTTGCTGTGTTAGTTTGTTTAGGTCAAATCTTGTAATCAATATTAAACCAACTTTCCGACAAGCTAGGGAGCTGCAATTTGACACACTTATGCAGAATCGATGACAATTTATGATAAAGAAAAAAATTTTCAAATCGGTTCATTGGTTCGTGTTCTAATGGTACTAACTCATTACTACGAATTGATTGTTGTAACAATTGGACATTTCGTTATGGCGAGAGGTAAATGTATCTATTGTTTATTGTTGCAAAATTAAGCTGTATTGTTGCCACTAAATAAAACATTATAAAAGCTTGGTTTGATAAAACCTTTTTCCTCTTATCTTGTTTGAAACATTTTGAATATCTTTGAATTTCTGTTCAGCCACATTTAAACAAAACAGAATTATACAGGATGTTTCAGAACTCTGTGCCCAAACTTAACAGAAAGATAAAGGGGATGCAATGCACACTTTTTGCCAATAAACTCATGGTTTCCCATAGGCTCGTGCCTAATAATGGCACATTGAAAGATCACCTTGCAGGCCGCAAATGAAAACACGTGGATTTAATTAATTTTATTTTAATTTTATCATGTAGCTTACAGCAAAGTTTACCACAGTATGTCTTCAAAATAATGACCACCTTTCTCAATACAGATCCCACAATCGGCCTTGGTGGCTCAGTGGTTGCGTAATCGCCTCTGATGCCCGAGGACGCGGGTTCGACCCCGGCCGAGGACGACGAGGATTTTTTCAGGGGGAAAATTCTGAGATCACACACTTCCTTTGGAAGGGAAGTAAAGCCATTGGTCCCGTGTAGCCGTTTTCCGGCTGCACGTTAAAGAATCCTTGCGAGGCAAAATTTGCGGCCCCTATAACGCCGTCCTGAAATAACCATGGCAGTTGCAAAGGACGTTAATACCAAACAAACCAAACCAAACCAAATCAAACAGATCCCACATCGACGTAACATCGAACCGCTCAAGCGTTCGAATATATCACGCATCTCCTGAACTTGTGCTACAGCAGCTGCCACGCACCCCACTAAATTCCACGGGAGATTCATACACGGCGTTGTTCGCATGGCCTCACAGGAAGAAGTCCATGCATGTGAGGTCAGGTGAGCGTGGCGGCCAGTTAATGGGACCTCGACGACCAATCCACCTGTTTGGAAGTTTGAGATTCAGATAATCACGAAACTCGAGGGTGAAATGTGGTTCTAGAAATTAAGGCGTCGACTACTAAGGTCATTTTGCGCCTTTTACACAAGTTATATCTGTACGCAGCCCGGGACAAACATAAACATCTATGACAACAAGTGGTGAAATGTGGAGGAGCCCCATCATGTTGAAACAACATATCCAGGCAAATCACTATATCCTCCAAAAGCTCTGATAAAACTTTCTCCAAAAACATCTCATTATTTTGGTTGAGTGTGATAAGATTTTTTTAATTAATGTGGTTTTACTTTGAATGTGCCATTGTTGGACACTGAGTCGTTTCCGATCATGGTTTAGTGGTAAAAAAGTGTTTATATACATTCTATTCAAATTCGATCTTTGTCAAAGGTTTGATTATGTAGTATTTTCTCAGGCTGCCTTACATGACAACTTCGTATCTCGAATGGATCATGAATTAGTATCATTTCTCGTTTTTTTTTTCATTCTTAAAATCTTAATTTGCTTAATAAAAGAGAACATTTGATTTAATAAAAACCCTTTTATTTATCTGAAAAACTAGTTTATAAAAACTAGTTTATGCTGTTGGGAAAACGGAAGATAAGAATAACTAAAGAGAAGCCATGACATTTCGTCATTTATAATAATTCAGTAATACAAGAATCACAACAAGATCACTATGTCTCTAAAAACCGAGCTTAGTAAGTGGCATAAATATTTAATTGGACTTATAAGTAATGCTTGATAGAAAGATGTTTATTCTGCAGTACTTGTTTGGGCCAGAGGCTATCTTCAGGATAAATATAACTTGTAAAAATATTGAGACTATATATGAGATGGGTTGGGGTGGGATGTATTGCCTTGAGAGGATTTAGGCCTTAGCAAATGAGAGGTTAGTTCGATGGGGTGGTAACTATAGGGGTCATCGGTGTGCGAGCAGGAGGGGAGAAACTGAGGAATTGATAGTGGTAATGAATTTAAGGGCTATGAAAATGTTGGCCAAAGATTTTAATATACAGGGTGACGAAAAACAAATAGTAGATAATGATATACATAATAGATAGTACGTATAGTGATGCATTTTGTCCCTATGAACATGGTCCGAATATCAACGCTAACTGAGATATGAACAGAAATAAACATGCCGCCACCAGGATCAACATGTTAATAACTCAGATTCTATAACATCGAAAATGATGACATTTGGGGCCTAATAGGGTACATGAAATTGTGTATATCGTTAAAATTTGATCGAATTCTAACAAGTAGTTTCCGAGTAACGCACTCTTCATCGTAACACGTGCTAGTTAGTATTCGCATGAGAGCATTGTTACGATTTTGAATGCGTAACTCGGAAAGTACTCGTTGGTATACGATCAAATTTTAACGGTTTATACAGTTTTATGTACCTTATTATTCCTCCAAAATTAATTATCCTAGGCGTTGCAGAACCTGAGTTACTAACTTGTTAATCTTGATGGCGGCATTTTTATTTCTGTTCATATCTCCGTGAATTTGTTCTTTGTCTGTCCTTTGAGTGCTATTTCTATAATTGGTCGTTTCTCATTATAAATACCATTTATTTTTCTATCACATTCAGTATCATCTGGTGTGTTACTTCCTATTCTACCTGCTGAATGATGAGAGCTTCGCCCTCGAAAAGCGCTTATAGAATAAGGTTGTATTTTTCTTTTTTAAAAATTGTTGTGGTTAAATAGTCTTTTATTTCTTTTATTGTATTGAACATATCCACATCTCTTCTCCCATTTTATATTTTTTCTGGTTTTCTGCAATTGGTGTTTGTTTTACCGGAATTAATAATCTTTTCATTGTTCCTTTAGCAGAAACAAGTTGTCCCAGTCCAAACCATGAAAAAGAGCCCCATACCATGATACCATCTCCTCCAAACTTCACAATGAGTACCACACACTCAGGTAGGAAACGTTCTCCAGGCATCAGCCAAACCAACACCACCTAGACAGAAGGCCTGCGCACAGAAACTGTATGCATTGTTACATCATCATCAAACGGCCAAATTTATGGTTTATTATTGGTAGAAATACGATTAACAATAGCCGCTTTAGTCTGATGCAACAATGTATGACGTTTCTGTGCTCAGGCCTTCTGTCTAGGTGGTGTTGGCCAAACCCAACTTCGTCTAGCTAATTGCCAGAGTGTATACCGTGATTCACCAGATCATAGGACCGTTAGTGAGTTTTCATTGTTCCATGCTCCAGTTTCTGCAAGTTTTACACCACTCCAAACGTCGCCTGGAATTGTTGTCAGTGATGAAAGGGTTGTGAGCAGCAGCACGACCGTGGAAACCAGGGAATGGGGTACCCGATGAATGGTGATCGTGCTAGCAACACGGGAAGCAGAATTTCTGAACCCTGTAGCAATAATTTCAGCAGAAGATCTTCGATTGCTCCGGACCACACGTGCAAGCATTCGACGATCTATCTGTCAATTTCTTGGGTCTTCCAATAAAGTCGTGGTTGCCCTGTTACTGCTCCCTGGGTCTTCCACTTCGCACTATCATTGGCTGTAATTGTACAAGATATTTGTATAATGGTGGAAATCTCACGGACTGACTTGTTGCGCAAGTGGCATTCTATGATGTTTCACGCTGGAAGTCGCTGAGTTATTTCGACCGACCCATATCTTACTAATTCGAAGCAGATATGTGCCTGAAGGTGTGTGATGCTATTTAAATAATTTACCTGTCATTGTCCATAAGTTAGTTATGAGGGGTGTCCTTAAACTTTTGATCATATAGAGTACACTGGTAATATTATAAAGTGACAGAACTTGGTCAGTGCCAACAATTAAATTTATTACAACAATTATAAAAATGTAACAGGAAATAATTTAAACATGGAAAACTCATGAGTAATATTCTTCTGAAAATAAAAATACTTAAACAGGAAATTACACTGAATGACCAATTTATTAGAGACACCGCGCTAATAGCGTGTTACGCCTCCTTTAGCGGCGAGAACTGCATGAATACGTGCTGGCATAGATTCAACAGGGTGGTGAAACCGTTGCAGAGGAATAGCAGCCCAGGCTGACATCACAGCGTCCAGCAATTGGTGCAGGTTGGGCAGTAGTGTGGGAAGGCGTCGGATGGTTCTCTCCAATTCATCCCATAAATTCATCCCGATCCGGTTATATCGGGCGACTGAGCTGGCCACTGAAGGAGGTGGAAGTCCGCGTCATTTTCATCAAACCAGTCCAAGACCATTCGAGCACGGTGACAGGGAGCATTGTCCTGCTGAAACTGTCCGCCACCACCAGGAAACACAAAAATCATGAACGGGTGCACCAGGTCGGCAACAATGTTCAGGTAGTGTGTTGCATTCAGGGATGTGTCTACGGATATCAGAAGACCCAGTGTTTCCCAAGAGAAGACACCCTAGACCAGCACTCCTCCTCCACCCGCCTGTATGGTTGTCTATTGACAGGATGGGTCCAGAGTGTATACCGCGATTCGTCGATCAGGCGACCTTCTTCCACTCATCCAGTATTCAGTGGCGATGCCTGCGTTCTCATAGCAGGCGCGCTTTCCTATTTTGCGGTGAGAGCGACGGTACCCGTACTGGCCGCTTGTTGTAAAAACCAGCTCGGTGCAAGGTCCGCCGCACCGTGTGCTCCGAAATAGGTTGGAATGCTCCCTCATTGAACTGCGCTGCAATTTGTTGGGCTGTTCCCGTCCTGTTGTTGTGGATGATTCGTGCCAGTCGCCGTTGGCTTCGTTCATCCACGGTCCTGTTTCGTCCGGAGTTGTGTTTGTCGGAGGTTGTGTTTTGGCATAACTGCCATTTACCCATATACCCATATACGCATATAACCATTGACACTGTTGCACGGGAAAATCCGAGATGGTTCGCAGTCTGCGAAATGCTCAACTGCGCCCATCGAGCTTCAAAGATCATGCCTCGTTCTAATTCGGTGAAACCCTTGGATTTACCCATATTCAATCCACTTCTGCTGCTGACTGCAACTTGTGATCCAATGCATCCCTTTTATACACCGCATCGGCCTGTTCCATTGTTTGGGTGTCAGTAGGAGGCCGATCCATTTTCCGTAAGAGGTGTCTCTACTAAATTGGTCGTTCAGTGTGTATGATCAGTGTAAGAAAGGTGGGTGTTTTGACTTCTTATATTTACTTAAGAAACTTACATTTTTTTAAAAGGTATACATCAGATATTATTCTTATCTACTTTTTCACCTGATGTTACACATATTTTCAACAATAAATATAATGCATTCTGTTTGTGAGGCAACTGGAAAATTAAAGTTCATTTGACGAGCAAATGTGGCAATTGTGACATGACGTCCACCACTTTTTCATAAAGAAAAGCGATTTCAATTTAAATATGAAATAAGAAATAATGATTATTCGATCTCTTTGATGATATGTGATATTAAGCAGGAGGCAGGATGACATGGTAATGGGAGATAGAAGAGTGGTTGTGTGCATGCATGTGTTTGTGAGTTTGTGTATGTGTATGCGTGTGTGCGTCGATGGAGATAAAAGCGACGTCTGGCCGTTCGATACGATACACTCGAATCCATCTGCCTCTCGGAAGATTGTGCTGGTCCAAGTTAGGAATTGATCGATGCAGATCAGCAAGGGAAGAGAGAGAGTCAACAGCACCAACTCGCCCATCGCATCGTGGAGAACATCTGAAGGCATCTTATTTAAAAATATAAGGGGATAGGAGTTCATACAAATACCGCCAGAGGTCCAGCAAAACCAGCGGGTTCAGTCGGGGAACATTCGGCTCAAAAAGGCGAATATTGATCCGTTGCCAAATGCAATGATGATCTAAAATTCCACGCAAGAGATTGGCGCAGACAGCCAGTAGATCCAATGCGCTCAAAGAAATAAGAAAAGTCCACCTTCTTAAATACTTAAAATTCTTTCTCAGTTCCATGTAACTTTTAATATTATTAAACTCTTATAACTGACTATTTCTTAACCATCAAGGTATTTTCTATAATTGATAATTTAACTGTGAATAACTGAGCAAGATATGAATATTCTATTATCTCCATCAAATCATGCACAGTGCAGTTTCATATACATTTTCTAACAAAAAGCTATTTTCTTTTGTTTTCATGTGTATTTACGCTGACAGCTGAAGGCGAGTGAAAGGGGTTCCATGTTCACAAACTTGTTTTGAAAGTGAAGGAAAATTTAAATTTTATTGACTATCAAGATCTGATGGCTCAATCTGCACAGATACATTTTATCCACCGAAACAGTTAGAAAAACTAAGTTTCTGGATCGTTTATAAAATAAACTTTCAAAATTTAAGTTTAAAGTCTTTAAGACTGTTTTAACGAATTTTAAACAAATTATCAAATATATTTTCCTTTAAATATGCACGAACAACAAACTGAATGTTTACAAATCCATTCAGCTCATCGTTTTCTATACTAAACCAATTTTAAACATCTCGACCAAGCCTGCCAGCTAAAATATCTTAATAAATTCTCAATTACTCCATTATTCAAAAGGACTTGAATGCAGTAGTATGATGAAACCTACAACATTTCTTACTTAATCGTTTAGGCCGTAAACTTAGCGATCAGCAATTGGAGTGCAAAAGCGATAAAGTGAAGATACCCATAATCTGAATGAGAAATTTCGGGAAAGAAAACCAAGAAAACTTTGTTTATGATGTAATTATTAGGGAATCTTACAATTCTTTGGTTACTGACAAGGGAATCCCTCGAACACGTATGTCACAGATTTCCACCAAATTGAAATATGTTACTCACCTGAAGCTACTATAGATGCTTGCAAAATAAGAGTTCGAAATTGTGTTTCTTTCAAAATAAACCGCGAAAACGAAAGAATTTCAGCATACATTGCCATACAAGGACTCCATTGTTAAAGCGGTTAGGATATGTGGAGTTCCCTTGTGAGTGAAAATTTCCAAGTAAAGCCTCTGCTTCTAATAAACTATATTGTTATGCCGTAGGTTTTCTTCCAATCTTTTAGGGAAATTTAGCATTGCTTTCAGCTATTAAAGCATTATACTCCAACAAGCGAATCGTGAGAACTGTCAATCACTGCGTTACCACGGAAACCAGCTGGAGCAAAATTTAGCCTCATACAGAAGTTCTTGTCAAATGAATTACTGTTAAATTCTTGGCCCCTTAGAAGGGCCTTTTTTGCAATTAATGCGAAATTAATTTTCCTCAGAAGTATCGTATTTTTTCTGATTTGACATTTTGTTTGAGCACGTGTTGAATTGGAACAAAGCGAACTTTAAGCAGGAAATTTGAACGATAAATAAAAGACCTGTCCAACGAGGCTAAGGCAGCCGTTGATTTGGCTGATGAACTTAGCCAACGTCATAACCACGATATCTGTTGCAGGAGGAGCGATTCTCTTGATTTGTCTGTTGGACTAAGTGTTTAGTAGAATGAACTTGGAAGTCAATTCACAGGATCATACATAGAAATGCTTTTAAATTAACAATTATACAACTCTGATACAGAACTTTGGTTTGATTATTAACCTTTAATAGTAAAACTGCGCAATTCTTGAATTGTGGGGTTTATTTTTTAAGAGGAAACATTACATTTTTGCAAACTTTAAAGCAATTAACTATTGTGTCAAAACTAATTACATAATTACGTAAAACTCTAGCAATCTGCGTATTTAGTATATAATTTCAATTTTATTTTCAAAACTTTTAATATAGTTTCTTGTCTGAACTTTTTTTCTAATAAAATTGTTAGAGAAAAAAGTAATCTTATAAAAGAAAGGGAGGGGAAGAGGAGTTTCTATTGAAATAACATAAAATTGAAAAGCAAAAAAAATATATTTTGTAAAATAAAAAAAGAATTTTTTAAAAAATGTAGTAAAAAGAAGATAAGAGAGGGAGAAAACTGACTTAATAATAATCAATGACCCGGAGATAAGATTAGACGGAAATAATCAATCATTCTATAATCGACGTTGTTGTAACGGAGGGTTTTCTTTTCCTTTTTTCCAAAGAAGAAATTTCACGTGACTTTGGGGGTTTCAGAGGGGACTTCCCTCCTCCCTAAATCTTATTATCTTTCGGCTGTTTCTTTAAATTTCTTCATGATTTACCCGGGTCCCCAACGTCTTAAGTTTATTAAATCACTAGAAAAGTTCAATTAATTTTAGAAATTCCAAGAATTAACCTTTCGATTAATTTTTGTTAACCGAAAAGATACAAATTTTTAAAATAATTTTTTCTTTAGGGTTTTAAATGTTTAATCTCAAATGCGTGTGTATTTTACTTGTGGAAAATATTTTGTCTCCAATATTTTAATTTTGGATTTCATGGTTTAGTTTTCTTTCGTTCTACTTAATATTACATTTTACGTCAGAAAAAAAAACACATACTTTAAAACTCAATATAGTTATCATTTTGCTTTTTGAAATGATTAGAAATAGAAATACATATTTTTAACTCTTAATGTTCAGGCTGATTCAAATTAAAATATCCCTATTCAGAGCCTTGTAACGGGGTGACTGGTGGGGCGAATGGCTTTAAAGTTGGAGGGTATGCTGTTTAGGGCACGGTTAAGAGATATTGATGATAATAATAATAATAATAATAATAATAATAATAATAATAATAATAATAATAATAATAACTTGGGTACCTCAATCGACTACTAGAGCGAAATATGGTGCTGCGAACGACAACATTTCATCACCAGTTAACCAAAGTGTTATTGGCCAAATTGTTATTCATTAAAGGAGAGTCATTACATCTACCAGTCATCGGTGATGGAGAATGTAGATCGTAAGGGATTGTTATTTTATTCTTAAGCACGTTTCATATATATTTTATTCAAAAAGAAATATAAAATCTGTGTGTGTCCTGTTAAATTTCCGATTTCAGTTGTTAGATATTATTTCAAAGAAAAATTACAAAGAAAAATTAACAGTTTCTAACAACTAAAACTGGAAATTTAATTAGTCTTGCTCATTCTTTCGTTAAATGAAACCAATTTCAAGATAATGCAAAAACAAACATACTTTAAAAATTATACCTTACTATAGTCTGCGTCAATCCAAAGAAAATTGGGCATGTCCAATTTCTATTGTTGTGCATTCGACTATCATTAATTACTCGTTATATACATGCCATTTTTAGCATTAAAAGCTCCCGTACTACCTAACCAATTTCGACTCCCGTTAATTAACAATTTTTAACAACCGAAATAGCAATTGGGCACACCCAATTTTTTTCTTTCCCTTAAGTGTAAACCCTAATTTAACCACAATAGATCCCTTATTTATCTCAATCCCAGCCTTACTTCCCATTAGTTTTACACTTAGTGCACAAATGAATAATACTTATTTGTATGGATGTCTTGAGAGTGCTTATGTCTCCCTATATTTGATAAAAATGCGAGATTTATCAAATGAGCCGATTTCATAAGAGAATCGCATAACCACCGTAATATCATCCCATCACAACTGCGTCTTAATTAAATACTAAAATTAACCGGTTAAGACAGCTAAAGAAAATGTGGATACTCGGTTACAAAAAATCCGAACGATGAAACCGTTTCAGTTTTTAATTCACATACAGGTGCTTCAGTCAATTTCTGACCATTTCACTCGAATGACGTGCATTAGGGATAAACAATTGAAAGATTATGAGCGCCATATCGAATTTCTAAATAGTTGGAGTTTGTATTGTTGCAACGGCGTTGCATGAAAATCGTACTGTTGAAAAATGGCGCCCATTTTATCAACAGAGCAGAAATGCAAGGTTGTCGAATGGTATTTCGAGACAAAATCACCTGTAACCGTGCAAAGAAAGTTCCGGAAGGAGTATAAGTATCGAGACGCACCAGGCAGGCAAGCAATTATGGATTTTCAATTTCGTGCCACTGGATGTGTTAAAGGCAAGAAAAAAGGCGGGAGCGAAGCTCGTATTCGAACGGCCGAAGTTGTCGAAAATGTTCGCACAAGGTTGGTCGATTCCCCTACCAAAAAAATCTGTTCGCCGCCTATCCATTGAAGAAGGGCTGTCGTATACCACGACGTGGCGAATTTTGAGAAAGGATTTACACCTGTTCCCGTATAAGATCCATGTTTATCAGGAGTTAACAGACACTGGAAGACAGAAGCGACAACAATTTGGATGGAGTTTGAAGCAGAAATGGAAGCCAATCAGGACATTGTGGACAACCTGTGGGTGTCAGATGAGGCCTTCTTCCATCTGTCAGGTGACGTTAATAAACACAACGTTCGTTTTTGGGGTTTACAGCACCCTCATGAGATCCATAAGTCACCTCTTCATCCACGAAAGGTTATGGTTTGGTGCGCGATTTCCAAAAGAGGCATCATTGGTCCGTTCTTTTTTGAGGGCACCGTAACGTCACAGGCTTACCTTAACATGTTGGAAACCTTCTTCATCCCCGAGCTGCGAAGGAGGCGTATACCGCTTCGACATCAATGGTTTCAACAGGATGGGGCTAGGTCTCACACTACTAATGAAGTGCTAGACTTTCTCAATCAGAAATTCGGAAATCGTGTCATTTCAAACAGTTTTCCAGATCGATTCGGGGGTGGCTTTCTTTGGCCCCCTACGAGTCCTGACCTAAACCCATGTGATTTTTATCTCTGGGGGTTCCTTAAAGACAGTGTGTTCACTACAGCACCAAGAACCCTAGACCAGCTGCGACAAAGCATCGTCGACTGCTGCACCCTTGTGGATGCAGAAATTCTGGAGAGAGTTATGAACAACTTCACCATTCGGCTGCGAGCAGTTCAAAACGTTCTTGGTGGCCACATTGAGCATATCATCAAGACTTTTCCACGGGAATAAAAACTCCGAACTGTCTAAAATATCATACTGAAATGCTAAGTTTGTAAACATTAATGGGTCAATAAATCATAGTACTGAAATGGTCAGAAATTGACTG
>JAHWFO010015425.1:5796133-5817509 GCA_023313115.1 Rhysida immarginata | reverse complement strand
AAAAATACTGATTCTTAAAATCCAAGATGGAAACAATGAGGGTTACATTGTTATTCAGTCTAGGATGATCAGGTGACTTTTCCGCGCTGTGGCCTGTCTTTTTCGTCGCTACGCGGTAGGGTCTAGTTAATCATACTTCGTCCTTTGTTAATCGTATTTCTACCAATAATAAGCCCTAAATTTGGTCGACTTATGATGATGTTACAATGTATGACGTTTCAGTGCCGAGGCTTTCTTTATAGAAGGCGTTGGTATTGTCCCGGCGCGCCTGCGCACAGAAACTGTATACATTGTTACATCATCGTCAAACAACCAAATTGAGAGCTTATTATTGGTAGAAATAAGATTAACAATAGCCGCTTTTATATGATGTAACAATGTATGACGTTTCCGTGCGCAGGCCTTCTGTCTAGGTGGTGTTGGGCAACGCCTCCTATAAAGAAAGCCTCAACACTGAAACGTCATACATTGTGACATCATCATACTTCGTCCTTTATTAATCGTATTTCCATCAACAATAAACCCTAAATTTGGTCGATTTCGCAGCCGAGAAGAAAGACAGGCCGCGGCACTGAAAAGTCACCTGACCATAGTAGTCCGAGTAACAATCCAACCTTCATTGTTTTTAACAAACGAAAAAACACTGATTGTTAAAATCCAAGATTAAGACAATGAAAGTTGGATTACTACTCAGACCACTATGGTCAGGCGCCGGGGTCTGTCTTTTTCGTCGGCTACGGCTACAAGGCCTGTCTTTCTTGTAGCAATGTCTGACGTGTTTTATGTTTCTGCGCGCAGGCCTTCTCTATAGGAGGTGTTGCCTGAACATGGAAAAGATAAAACACATTTACGTCGTTTTGGTAGTGCTATTACCAACGTCACTTAAAGAGAAGGCCTGTTCACTGAAACGTCATATATTGTTACATCATCATCAGAGGGCGAAATTTGGAGCTTATTATTAGTAGATAACCAATAATAAGCCCTAATTCTCGCCTTCCGATGATGATATTGTAACGCTCCGGTTCGACGGACAACGTACAGTACATTAATTTTGTGTTTTTACTTTAGAAAGCAAAGTGTTATACCAAGCACAGACTTTTAAAACTGACCTTAAGGGTTCATAAAATACGATTAATCACTAAGTAAAGGAATAGAATACGCTAAACGCTAAGTCTTCGAATTTCAAAACTGTGCTTTATTCCCTTTGAATATTAATTTTTCACATACATTTCTATAAATCGTTTGTTTGGATTTTGGGTTTTCTGAACTGACAGTTTTAACCCTTTCTTTTCCTCTCGGTCATTCTCGATGCTAGACTTTATATATATCTTTTGTAGGCAGGGTTTTGTCCTTAATTATATAGTCTTAAAGTACTACATACTACCTGGTCTCCGATATATACAAGTTCGGGATCTATGTTTGTACAAGGTCTGGGTCGACCTTTTGGCACAGTTCCATTCGAAAAAATAAAAAAAAACACAAATGTTAGAATTTTCTTTAAGCTAAGTATCCTATCGGTATAAACATCTACTTATCTTCAAGTCATCATTTCTGTATCTATTAAACATTTCATTCAAATTTATGTTATCTTTCAAAATTTCTTTTAATTCTTAAGACATCCCAATAACGGAGCTAAATACTACTTTCTTAACTACTCTCCGGGTAAGTGTCAAAACTTTAAAACTTTGGTAATCTTCATAACCTTAATCATGTCTCTTTCATATCTTAGTATTTATTTCGATAGGTTCTGGATCTTAAATTCTCGCCCTTGATGAGAGGTTACGTTATGTTCGGAAGCACACCATCATGGACTTAGGTAAAGTCAGTCGACGGGGGATTAAGGTAAGTCAGAGGGGGGGGAAGGAGAAGTATACTCTAGGATCAGGTTAATACGGTTAGTATGTGGTAGGACCGTCGATAAATATACCTAATTTTTCTTATTTTTCTTCAGATACTCATCGATGAGATTGCTGTAGAAATTCTTCGAAAGATGATTTTCCCCAGATCTTTGAACCCAACATTTGGTCTCCGATCTGCTTCGAGCTTCATTCTTTGATTCCTGCCCTTCTAAATTCTAAGCGCTGGCATTGGGGCTGGCTGTCTTCAAAACCTGTTCGAAACAAAAAAACTCGGCAGAGTGTCTCCAATGATAAAAGTCATGGCCCAAAATAACTACTACTTTACCGGATACGTGAAAGTAACATTCGTCCTATGTATTAACGTCCTGGCGTGGCTTTGAAAACAAAATTCATTGGGTCGATTTCACTTTCTCCCACGTTCTATAGGACTTAATTTCTGAGCGAGGGCTTGTCTTATGTTCTCATTTGGTTAATTATCAAATTTAAGATTCAAATGATTAAAATTCTTTGACGTAGACTGGATACGCGACACAATGTAGACTCCTTCATTTTCGAGTCTTCCACATCCTATAAGACAATGTCTTGAAAAAATGCGACTTCCTTGTTGTCCAACGCCATTTTTTGTTAGCAACTACCCTACATCGAGACCAAGAGAAGACTAAAAAAAAAACTTAATATTCCTCCAACAAAGCCTGCAAGGTTCCATTCACGTGCTTATTGTCCGCGGACGAAACAATCGCTGAAATTCCTTTGTTTGTTTTAACAATAAACTTATACGTTTTAATAATTTTATATTTTCAGTAATCAATTTTTTATCAATTATATGACATTCAATTTCTCTTTTTCTTTTTCTTTTCCCGTAAATTGAAGACTGCAAACTCCCAAGTCAAAACACCTCTGATTCACGGGGCTCTCCAAAATTACCGAATGTTCATTCCTTATAGGACATCGTCATGTCCTACGGAAAAGATAATTTCGAAAAATAAAAAAAAACGACAAAAATTTCGCGCGCGCTTTCGAAAATTTTTGTGGGTGTTACAATATAACAATGCACGATATTTCAGTGAACAGCCTTCTTTTTAGGATGCTTTGCTATTACAGAAGTTAGTTCAATGCGAGGCCATCAAGATAACAAGGCCTGGAAGCGGAAAAGCCACCTGGCCATCGGCGCGCTAGCAACAATCCAATCTTCATTGTTTCCAACAAACGGAAAACCACTGATTGTTAACATCCAAGATAGAGACAATGAAGGTTGAATTGTTGCTAGCACCCCGATGGTCAGGTGACTTTTCCGCTTCCAGGCCTTTTTATCTCGTTGGCCTCGAGCAATACACTGGCCTACGAAAAAGACAGGCTCCGGCGCGGAAAAGTCACCTAACCATACTCGTCCGAGTAACAATGTAATCTTCATTGTTTCCATCTTGGATTTTAATAATGAGTATTTTTTCGTTGTTGGAAACAATGAATGTTAGATTGTTGGCCGGACTACTATGATCAGGTGATTGTTCCGCGCCGGGGCCTGTCTTTCTCGTTGGCTACGCGCAATACACTATTGACATGTTCAGGCCCGGTAGTTTCTAAAAGGCCATGATAGCAAAACCACCTAAAGGTAAACCTTGGGCGCTGAAACGTCATTACATTGATATCGAGGCCAACGAGAGGCAGGCCAGGGCACTCAAAAGTCACATGATCATTGGGGTCCGGCCAACAATTCATCCTATATTGTCTCCATCTTGGATTTTTACAATCGGTAGTTTTTCGTTTGTTGGAAACAATGAAGGATGGATTGTTGCCCGGACCCCGATGATCATGTGACTTTTGAGTGCCCTGGCCTTTCTCTTGTTGGCCTGGATTGATACCGTAGCCGACGAGAAAGACAGGCCCTCCTAAAGATAAGGCCTTGCGCGAAAACGTCATACATTGTTACATCATCGTCCGAAGACATGTTTAATTGCATTTCTACCAATAATAAGCTCTAAATTATGTCTTCGCATGACGATATAACAATGTATGACGCTTTCGCGCTCAGGCCTTATCTTTAGGAGGCGTTGCCCCGGCGCGGAAAAGTCACCTGATCATAGTAGTCCGGCCAACAATCCAACCTTCATTGTTTCCAACAAACGAAAAAATATCGATTGTTAAAATCTAACATGGAAACAATGAAGGTTACATTGTTACTCGGACTAGTATGGTCAGGTGGCTCTTCCGCGCCGAGGCAACACCACCCCCACTCAAAGCCTGAGCGCGAAAATATCATCATCATACGGAGTCATGTTTTATCGTATTTCTACCAATAATAAGCCCTAAATTATGACTCCGAATGATGATGTAACAATGTATGAAATTTTCGCGCTCAGGCTTTCAGTAGAGGTGGTGTTGGCCGAGGCCTGTCTTTCTCATTGGCTACGATTGATACAACGCCTCAGTAGAAAAAAATCAGAGCTTATTATTGGTGGAAATACAATTAACAATGCCTAGTGGTAGTATGGTAGGATGTTTTAAATTAACAATGAATGATGTAATAATAAAGATTTCCAATGAACAGTATTGGTAACAGTTTAATGAAGAGCGTTTTTGATTAAATAATTATGCAACCATAATATGAAATTTTAAATATCTTCAATGTTGACGTCAAGCAAGTAGCCCATTTGTAAATTATTATGAACCATAATTTGTAAATTTCAAACCATAATTTTTTTTCGCTATAATAAGACTAAGCCCTAATGAAGACGAAATGTTGAAATAAGTTGGCTCATTAAATTAGTTACTCTTTAGTTAATCTGGACAATCATACTTTCTCTTCAAAAAAATCTTTCTAAAGACTTTTTACTCCATTTACTTTCAAAAGCATTTATTTTTTTAATTTATAGTGAGCTGAAAATACTAAGAAAAATTATAATCAATAGGATTGTACCTGCTTATATTTCTAAAACTTTCTAATAAATTTCGTTTAATTTAAAATAAAATAAAAAAAATTTGCAGCAATGAGGTGGCAAAGATTGCGCTAATAAAATGCACTCGCAATAAAACGTAATCTTAGTTTTAAGGATAGCCAATTAACGACTAGATTGGCATTGAAACCTCTTTCCACCCTTGAGGAATTTCCAGTTCCTCCATTTCCTAAGGAATTACTTCTCCTGACCCAGGAACACGCGCTGCTAATAGCTCGTGGCGGATATTACAGAGTTAGAAACGAGCTCATTTCACCAATAATGTTGCCAACAGTTGTGAGGGCATCCACTGTCTTTCGGCCAACAATGGGAATCATTCTAACTTAAGGAGAATGGCGAAAGCGGCTCTTCCAAACCCTCCCCACAAAACGCCTAGCCTTTAAAAATCCAAAACTTCCTTCCTTTTTTTTTTTTTTGCCAAAGAGGGTTTTTTTTTTTTTTTTCAGACTTTAGGGTTTTTTCCCCCCCCCCTCCCTCCTCTGCTTTTGTTTCTTTTTTTTATTTTTTTGTGGCTCCTCTAACCTTTCTCCAGTGCTACAAAATCTGCACTCTGGGACTAGAAGACAACTTCAATTCTCCAGTTTTTGTTGAGGAGCAATTCTCGGTCGCCGCGGCAACGGGTAGTTGTAAGAGTCAAATGATCAGTGGTCGTACATGTATACTCACAGTTGACTTGTAACTTGACTCGTTTGCTCACCGCTGGGGGGACACCGTTCGAGGCGATGCACAAGTACGCCCCCATGTGGCGCCTCTGAACTCGACTTATATAGAGGCTGTCACTTTCAATTGACTGAACTATAAAAAGAGAGAGAAAAAAAAGGAAAGGAGTGAAAAAAAGAGAGAGACAAGGAATGTCATTTAGAAGAATTGGTGGAAAAGTCTTATTTACTAATTTAAAGGGAATCTTTAGAAATAAACACTTTATCAATTAAAAAAATTTCATAAGAAATTCAATTACCTAATAATAAAAATCCTTTAATTACCCTTAAATTTCAGCTACGATTAGCTAAAAAATTACTCAAATAAGAATAAACCTGTCTCAGCACTTAATTTTATCTAAAGGGATATTTAAAAAGACACCTTGAAAAAATGTATCTGAAAGTAAAATTAAATTAAATAATCAAATTAATTTCTGAAGATTATACCTAGTAATTATTTTGAAAATTTTGACGTGTTTATAAAGTATATTAAAATTATAAAATTGTTTACGCGCATTATAATTAAAAGATTGTTTATAAATAATTATTTGGGATTTTTTATCTACGATTTTTGAAATTGTATTTGTTGAATTATTTAAAAAAAAATTTTAAATGAATAAATGTCTATACAGACAAACACAATTTACTAAATTAACAAATCATGCACGAAATAGACACGTTTAATTGGCAAGCAACAATTTGAAATTATTAAAAATCTAAAAACCATCAATTTTAATGCAATATGTAACAGTGCCAATAAAAACATAGCCTGGGGGTGAAATTTGACTTTTTTGAATTTTTATTTAGCTATATTCTTTGAAGTATTATAAATCTAGCAAAAAAATTATTTAAAAATTCAAATTTTAAGATATCCAACAAATTTTTTGAAATAAGATCTTTTTTCTAAAGAGGCGAAAATTCTGTATCACTGTACAACAATCTGAATGTTCCTTTATGAAATAAAGAATCCCTGTTACATTAAATAGCAATAATAGGCAACTCTGTATTGAATATACCACCTCTCGGCAAATCAGCTGGCTGCAAATAAAAGAGGGAACTTTAAAACTCATTTTTCTCAAAAGAAGATTTTCCCCTCCAGGCTAGGTTTCTACTGGCATCGTCACATATTGTTGCAAACAATTTAAAAATTTTACTCAATACTTTGGAAAATATTCCCTTGAAATTGATGTAAATCGAAATGCGTCGGAAAAAAATATAAAAAATATTGAATAAAATATGTTGCATTAATAAATATTGAACACTAACACCTGACCACATGGATGAAATTTGATTTATTTACTGGTGAAGGTATATTAATTTTATGTATTATTACTGAGTGTAGAGAAGAAGAGCGAGACACAAAATAAATAAATAAATAAATAAATAAATAAATAAATGAAAAATAAAATAAAATAAAATAAATAATAAATAAAACAAGAATGCTTTTACCGCCAAATCGGATAAAGAGAGCACATTTTCGTGTTATAGCATCGTACATGAATATATATAGAATTAACCAACATTTTAAAACAATTGAGAGTAAATAAATAAAGCACACGTTTTGCAAAACTTTCATGATTTTCACCGAAAGTCACCCAAATGGGTGGATTTGCAGAAACCTAAATACTATTTGGGTTTAAACTAAATTGTAAATTACTATTTAAATAAGCTAATGAATAGAGAGAATTTAAACGAAAAAACTTGAAGAACTGAAATTTAAATGGAGAGTGAAGTTATTCCTTATACATTTAACAAAATAAAAGTTCTTTAATTTGTAAGAATTCCCACATAATGTTAATCGAAGTGAGCCTCAATTGCTGAAGCGTTATGTGTAAGCATCTATTATTGTTTCATATTACATTACTAAACTGTTTCTACGTTATCATCTACTATTGAAGCAAACGATTAACTACTATTAATTAGCAATATGTATAACAGTAATGAGTTTTAGATACCGTTAAGCCTAACATCATTATGCTCTTGATAAAAATAAGCTATGGATAACAATAGATCTAATAACTCGTAATGAGTTGGTTGATATATTACACGCCATATCTTAGCATATAAAGTTCTAACAAAATTATATTGTACCATTAGGGCACGTGCTACTAAACCAATAGCCATTATCATTATTTTCTCGTTATATTCACTCATGGCACGTTGTTACGAGTTGTTTGATATATTACATGCCATATCTTAGCATTGAAAGTTCCAATGGTACCATTTGGTAACATTAAAACATGTACCACTAAACAATTCACACTATCATTATATACCGTTATATTCATTCATGAGACATCCTTGCACGTACACGTGCCATTAGACCAATATTTGCTATCACTAGTTACTCTTATATATTTTCATGATATGTTGTGACAACTTGTTTGATATATTACATGCCATATCTTGTTATAAGAAATGTTTAAGAGGGTATCATAATGGTACCATTAAAGCACGTGCCATTAGATCACGTACCTATTCCGGCTATCTCACGTTCGTACTTATTTGTACTCTGTCCCATATTAATGGATTGGTGAAAACAGACTGTGAAAAAGTTAATTCGTTTTCAAGTTATCGTAATAAATGCTAAGCTCCTAGGAATAAAAAAATTCTCATGATTTAGAGACCGAACTGCCCTTTCAATAATCGTCAAACACGTGCATCCTGCACGCGCACCATCTCATTAACATTTAGAGCACGCGCAGAGCCAACTCATGTTCTCAACACGCGTTTTCCCGAATGCGAGGATAATTCGTTTCTTCCAGCAATTCAATACATGCACTCTTTCTATTGCAACGCAATGAATTGTGGGATTGTCTACAGACAGACGGACGGACGGACAGCTGGACAAACCGATCACATAAGCACATTTCTTTATATAGAAAATGTGCTAAAAAGCTGACGTTTCGGATATAGACTATCCTTTATCAAAGCAAAAAGGATAATTTTCTTTTTTATTTATTATTGATTATTTGATTTTTGATTTATTTATTTATTTTATTATTTATTTTTTATTTATCATTTTTATATTTTTATTAGGAATAAATAAGTACCAAATATAGAATTAAGGAAATAATAAAGCCGGAAAAAATGTCGAAACATGTTGGTAGATCTTTTTTATGCAATTCCTCCATTGCATATGGAACATTTTTCCACAATGGAACAAATTTATTCATGGATGCGTATTTCGACTACATGAATAAATTCGATTAATTGCAGAAATAATAACGTTTGCTCTCTACCTTTATTTGCTTTGTCAAGAAAATCAAATACATGTAGTATAAAGAAATATCTCGTATTCCTCATTTGATAAAATTTACTGATTTAGCTGAAATATTAATTTAATTATCAATGTATTTTCATTTTATATGTAATGTGCGTATATTTTGAATTCATTTAAAAATGAATGAAGAACATAAATTTTAAATTAGTACAAATAAACTGAATGTTCGTTTATAGCTAAATTAGATCGTTTGAATGCAAATAAAATAATTTTGTCAATTATTGAAAGTAAATTAAATAATTGCCAAATATTGATGAAATGGATAACTCATATGATGATAATATAAAATTGGGCTAATCAGTTAATCAAAATTTATTTTGGGTTCGAAGTATTTTCTAAAACCAGTTCACAATAGTATAGTAAAACATTGGTAAATAACATGTATGCAAAACTTTTCAGTAAAATTAGAATTATACTGCTTTAATATTCATTCGAAAAATAGTATAATAATTCTTACAGATGAAATAATATTACAACGGAAAAAGTGTAATAATCAACGCAATTAGCAAATTAAAAAAACTAGATATTGCGAAAACATTAGCGAAATTAAGATGATGCTATAAAAATAATCTGGGGCATCTTCCTCATTTCTTTTGAAGAAATTTTGTAGAATGTAAGACAAACTATCTAACATAAGATATTCGGGTGATGAGGGTCGGTCATTTTATCCTAGAAAAAATTATTCTTACGCTTTTGGTTTCAAAGCATGTGCAGATAATGGTCCGTTCCAGGCAGAAACAATTCATCATCAAAGTATTATTCTGAAGTTTTTATCCGATTCGAATGATTATATATGACATACGAGCGTGTACGTAATTTATAATTAATAGGCAGCTTTAACAAATTTAACGCGAGCGGAATGGCAAAGATGCGTCATGACTGAAGATATAGAGAATATCGGTAAGTGCATGTATATTTACTGACTTTTTGGTCGCCAAAATATTATCATTATTTTTTATTCTTGTAAATGACTTACTCATTCAATACTTCACTCTTATTCATAAGAAACCATCTTATTAAATTTAGCTCATAATCTCGTATAAAAGCTACTTAGAAAAGACTGCTTAGGACTATTGTGATATTTTTAAGTCTTTCATTTAAGAGAAAAATTCACAACTTCTTAAGAAGTATTGAAAAAAATTAAAGTTTTTAACAACCATAGATACGGAGCTTATTTTGATTAAATGGCTTTGTGAAAATCATTAAAATTAATATCTGGAATTAATTAGACCTTTTACTGAAATACTGAAAGCAGAAAATATTTTTGATTGTCATCTATACCATGTAAATGCCGCATAATGTGATCACAATTAATGTTATAATCGACTATTGTCATCATTTTTGCTTGGTACCGAACGCTTGTATCTGAATGTAAAGGGTGATTATAATTAGAGTTACCATTTCAAAAATCGATCATTTGAAAACTACTCGTCAGAATGACCTGATATTTTAGCAGAACAATCGTGAGGCAATGGAACTTCGTTTGATGAAGGAAAAGAAATAGTTCCAAAATCTGTCGATAGAGGGCGCTGGCAGGGTAATGCCAGGGGAAAAGCCAAAAATGGATTCGTGCAATACAGGAATGTTGTTAGCCAAAAGGAAACAATAGAGTTCAGGGTTTACGAAACATTTATTAGCGAAAAGACAAGAACACGTGTTTACAGCGACAACAGTGATAATGCCAAAAAAACAGAGCTTCATGGAACAAACATCTTACTGAAGTAAAAAGCTTAACTTCTTAGAATCTCTTGAAATAGCTAAAGTACCGCCTGATATTTTATTAAACCATGAAAGAGGCCCACTTGACCTGTCACAGTGGGCTTCACTGGTTTCAAAACTTTAGCCAAGCTGAAATGTTCTTACTTACTTCACACTCCTGATATAAGAGCCTCTCCACTTATAGTATCTTCTTTTGTTCCTAAGTTTTTTATTTCTGTATTTTTTACTTTTTTACTTCTGAATTTTTTGTTTCATAAGTGTATTTTGTCATTGGGCACTTGACTCTCTCCAATCCTGAATTACCGCTCTTTTGTAAACCAAACATGATGCCCTGCATTCTGATTGGTCCCTCCTCTTTATATAAACTTGTATCTGAACTTGTGTAAACTGAGTCATTACTGAAGAAGGCCACATTGTGACCGAAATTTATACGTATATGGTGTATTAAAATGTTCTTGTGGACAAGTGGAGTCTCCTTTCTCTCTCTCATGTATTCTAGCATCCACAGATTCGTAAGGTCAATTTTTAATTTATTATTTAGCTTAGCTATCTTACTGATGATTAAGGCAGACGTTGTTGGATATGCCCTCCGCCTTGTTCCGCTACTAATTCAGGGTTCCCACTTTCTGGAAAGTCAGGGAAATAAAACGTGATCAGGGAAAGTCAGGGAAGAAGGGCTATTTTCATGCATTTGTCAGGGAAATGAGACTCTTCCTGGGAAAAGTCAGGGAAATAGATTTTACTGGAGACATCTATACTTACATTTATATGTCCAGTTAGGGATCAAAACGTATTGAAAAAGCCTCGTAATACTGATACTAATACTAATTTAATATGACGTGACAACTAATAATAATAATAATAATAATAATAAAATTGTGTCTGAAAAGCTGTTGTAACGACATGTTTTTTTTTTTTTTAAAAATACGATTTGGTCAAAGAAATGAGACCGTCGATGTCAGGGAAAGTCAGGGACAGTCATGGAAATGAGATACAGATTTTCTGTGGGAACCCTGTAATTGGAAGCACAAAATGGCATGCTCCACAACAGATCGGCATGCTTTCACGAATCCATTTTTGGTTTTTCCCCTGACATTACCCTGCCAGCGCCATCTATCGACAGATTTTGGAACTATTTTTTTTCCTTCGCCAAACAAAATTCCATTGCCTCACGATTGTTCTGCTAAGATATCAGGTCATTCTGACGAGTAGTTTTCAAATTATCGATTTTTGAAATCGTAACTTTAATTATAATCACCCTGTATTTCCCGCTTAAATTCAAGTGTAGTTTAAGTCGTTCCCGTGAGTGGCGCCATAATAGCACTCCTTCAAGATGGCTACTGTACTGGATAATCAAGGGGACACATTTCGCAACCACGGAGGGTATCAAATCGAATGCGACTGCCGAGCTCCGGAAGATTCCACAAGAACCTTCTACTGATGCTTCCAAGAATGGTAAATTCGATGAAACAAGCGTGTGTGCTCGCAAGGGTTCTATTTTGAAGGAGTTTATAATCGTTGCCGTATGTCCTACCAATTAGAGTGCTATACCGTCATTCTGGAAACGTTTTTCTGCTCCTCGTATTTTTATTTTTTATCTTATTCTTTCATTATTATTATTCTTATTTCCTTGCGGCTAAGACTTTGTATACATTGGTAAACATTTATAAACATTTCTTAAATATTGTGTATGCTAATCTTTGTAAAGATCCTAAAATAGTGACGATAGAATTAGTGCCGTAATTTGAACTTGAGATTAAGAGGACACCGCATTGTATTAATTTTTTCTTTATTATTTATTCCCTTGTAAATCCCGATTATTCCTAAACATATCCACACGCATCGCACGGGAAATTAGAGCACACGAAAAAATGGAATATACTCTATTTATATGATTTAAGAGCTAATATTTAGTAAATAAGGGGTTTAGACAACTTCTAAAATACAAATCTGACAGAGTAATTCAATGGAAGAATTATTGTACTTTTATGTGTGGGGTTTTTATGTGTATATCATTTCCAGAAAAATCAACACCATTTTCGAATATGGAAGTCAACTTTGAAATGTGCAATGGATACCCCTATTATTAATGGTAATTTCAGGTAATACACAACATTTGAGAAATATTTTTTCTTGGTGTTTTTTCTATTGATTCAACCGTTTAGGAGATAGAGGCGCTGAAAGTGTGGTTTGTTTAGATTTAATGAAAAGGCAAAAAACAGAGTTTTTTCCTAAAACAATAGATTATACACTACTGTTTATAAAAATCGCAACACCCTGATGGAATGGTCTAATCCATATGCAATTTGCAATATTTGCATACAATGGGTCAGAGTATAAATGATTAGATTTTCAGAGTAATTGCTTGAAAGAACACCATGCCTCGACGACGACGAAGGGTACCATATCAACAGCTGACAGACTTTGAAAGAGGACGCATAATTGGTCTGCGTGAAGCGGGATGGTCGTATCGTGACATTGCTGCTCGTGTAGGACGTAATGCAACGACAATTATGCGTGCATGGAGGCAGTGGAGCGAAGAGAACACGGCACACCGAAGACCAGGCTCAGGAAGACCCAGCACGACGACACCGCGAGATGACAGACACCTCTATCGCATGTGTGTAGCAGATCGTACAGCCACTTCCACAGTGTTAGCACAACAGTGGGGTGCCACAGTAGGCAGGACAATGTCTGCTAGCATTGTACGACGCCGTTTCATTTCCAGAGGATTGATGGCACGAGTACCATTGTTGCGGATTCCTTTGACTCAAAACCACCGGCGCCTCAGGTTGCAATGGGCCCATCAACACCAACAGTGGCAAGCTGAATGGCAACAAGTTGTGTTTTCGGATGAGTCAAGGTTTAACTCGCAGCACCATGACGGCAGGATACGAGTCAGAAGACATCGTGGCGAGCGCGACCTTCCAGAATGCATCCTGCAGCGTCATTCAGGACAAACGCCAGGGGTGATGGTGTTGGGTGCAATCAGTTACCATGGCCGTTCCCCTCTGATCAGAATCCATGGCAATCTGAACAGTGACCGGTACATCAGGGAAGTTGTGCAACCCGAGGTCATCCCCTTCCTGCAGAACCTTCCAGGCGCTGTATTCCAACAGGACAATGCCCGACCGCATGTGGCCAGAAATGTCCTCGCCTTTTTCCAAGCACATCAGACGCCCTTGTTCCCCTGGCCTGCTCGTTCACCAGACATGTCCCCAATCGAACATGTGTGGGACAGGGTTGCTCATCGATTGGCTCGTCAGACTCCTGCAGCAGCAACTGTGGATGAACTGTATACCCGTGTAGACAGAGCATGGCAGACATTCCCCAGGCCCTTATTCAGAGCTTGTTTGACTCAATGCCACGACGTTTAGAGGCTGTAATTGCATCCCACGGTGGTTTCACCCGATACTAATGTGACAATAAAACGCATTGTATTGACCTGAAAATCTAATGGTTTCTTTTCTGACCCATGATATGCCAATGCTCCAAATTTAATGCAGATTGGGCTATTCCATCAGGGTGTTGCGATTTTTATAAACAGTAGTGTAAAATGGATAACACTGTTTTTATTTGAACATATCATTTTTAAAGTAATGCAAAACAATGGTTGTACAATATATGTTGTTAAAATAAATGTTCAAACACAAGTCCTTCTTGGTCTAATGAATCACTCTTTACTATATGTAGTCCCGTGATAGGTTAGGCTAATTTTAATTTTATTCATATTGCAAATATTTGTTAAATAAAATTGTTTCCAGAATGAAGAAACAGGTTATTCATAAAATTAGTTTAATCTATCACAAGACTACATACAGTAAATAGTCGATAATTTGCAAGTTCCATCGTCTTCAGCTATAAACACGAATACAAGAGGGGATCCAGTGATAAGTGTAGGATGAACTCCACAGAACCTATAACACAAGGCTTAGACATTGCCCGCAATCAAATGTTGTGTACTTGGTCAGAGAACAAACACTGAAGATGCGGAGAAGACGACAACGCAAGAAGAACCAGTTGAAGGTGAACTGCTGTAGAGAACGCTTTCAGAAAACTCCAAAATTCATTAAAATTTTATGTCTGCGGTAAAGTTTTATTTTCTTTACTCTACCCTGACTAGTAATAAATATTAAATAAAAATAAATGAATAAAAAAAAATTGGGAAATCATTATTTACAATAGCAGTTAATGTGAATAAATAAAGGGACGACAGAAGAGCGAGAATAGAGCCAAGAACATGAAATGACACATTTTAGGATAAACTAAGGGATAATAAAAAATATCAAAACTAAACTTAATGCTCATTGTTGGAAGCAAAGAGTTATTCAAATCATTCATAGAGTGATGTTTGTCATACTTATTTGGTTGATTATAGATTTTGCTTCAGTATTTGCTACAACAAAAATTAACGTTCATACAAATAAAAATATGGCAGATATTTAAAAAAATATAAGAACTGTAAGTAGCAAACTTTAGATGTTCCACAAAGAATATTTTTCCAATTACTGGTTGAAAAAAACTGAAAGGTAAACTGAAAGTCCATTAAAAATGATATTGTTATTTCATATCGGTGTGTTTTAGAAGATTACACCTTTAGACGAGAAATTGCTTGCGGGCAGATTTCTTTTTTGACATACTGTTGACGAGTATAATCTTCTACTTGCAGTAAATATTTAACACTTAGCTTTTTCTTTTCTTTTTGGAGACCGAAATTTACGCTTTTTTTCACCTGGGCGACTGAAATTGTTTTCTTCTTTCTCCCCCCCCCCCCCCCCACTTTTCCTCAGAAAATGGAAAACGTGCTCCTGTTTGCTGTATTTCCCTGGTGCACAAAACGTGTCTCGCTGTTTCCTTTGTTTTGTCTTCTCTTTCCACTTCAGCCTCCGATTTTCCCTTCTATTTTATATTCACACTGAAATTCTACGAAGCCTACGTGATCGTCTAGACTGAAAAGAATTTAGTCGCAATATATTTGTCTCATTTCTCTATTGCAGTCTGGTAATTCTCAACCATTTACAGTTCAAAGAAATTTCCTGAAGCAAATTAAACGGAAAACGAGAGTTTGCATATATATATTATTCACCAAATGAAATCACTCCTGAAATGAGAGTTTTTGTTTCGGTTCGAATTCCGTGCTCTTTCAATGGTACAAAAATGCAATTTATTATTTAACTTTGTTCTAGCAAACATGCCAATAGCTTCTCACGCACACATAAGTCATATTGCTCCCCTCGTTTAAAGTATGTATTGCAAAGCTTGTATTCTCACAAATATTTTAACCTTTTCAGCGTATCCAAGAAAATAACAAAGGTCGTTTCTAAGTAAACTTTACTGAAAATGCTAATTCAGTATGCCAGAGCCCTTCCTAGGCATTTAAAATTTTATAAGAAGCGCAAAACGTCTACGAAGTAACCTAAATTAACCATAAGAAAACAGATTCATGTATGTACAACATTTTCAATTCAGAAAATAGATTCTAAAATGCTTTAAAAATAAATTTAATTTCTTTAAGTTTTATCTATTTCGTGTTCTAAATAGGAATATGGTGCGTGATTCAGTTTAATTTTCTCGTCAGGCTTGTCAATGCTGCAAAATGTTTTGTTTCCTGTTTTCCATTCTTATTGATTTTCGTCCGTAAAAGATTTACGTAATAACTTAGAGCGACTTTCAAAGTTTTATAAAGGATAGTTTGTTTTTTTTAAATGAGCCCTCTCACATAAATAAATAATTCATGATGTTGAATTTGTTTTGAATTTTTTTTTCGTATTTTTTAATGTAAATTGCCTCTAATTTGTAATCGACTAAACCTTACAGCTTTCTTAAAAACTTGGAATTTGGAATATTACAACTAATCAGATTTTTAATTTGAAAAAATAGGCAAATTATTATAATAGCAGGATAGCAGAAATCACTTGCACACAGTGCATAGCATTTTATTTAAATACCCATTAAGCTTAGGATCAATTTATATAGAGAAACCTCATTATAACGAATCTGGGCTACGAAAATTACGTCACTGTTTCTGAGATTGGTTATTGAAAAGCCTTGAAAATTCCGCATGTGATCAACTTTCAATTCGCATAATACAGATTAATATTGTCAGCATATTTATTTTGTTAACGCTGACGATTGTAAGAACTAATTTTCTTTTTTTTTCATGAACAGGGTATTATCCAGGCCAACGAGAAAAACAGGCCCCAGAGCTGAAAGGTTACATGACCAAAATGGAATCAACAACGTAACTAAACTTTATTGTTTCCATTTTGAATTTTAACAATCAGTGTTTTTTCGTTTTTTGAAAAATAAAAAAATGAAGGTTTGATCAGAGCTGAGGAGGGATCAATTCATTATTACTATTGCGTTTTTACTAAAGTGGTCACTCTTATGAAAAGCTTTAAGTATAAAAAATGCTGGCTGTAACCTATGAATTCCTTTTTGTAATTTTTATGTACGTTTTTGTATTAAATTAAATCAAGAATTTCTTTAAGTAAATCCATGTTCCTTAAGAGAGCTGATACCCTTTCTAACAGCTCCTGCTCTTTAAAAGCTACCGGAAGAGGTTTTTCATCTTCCACGTAAGACATTAGGACGATCTTGCGGCTTCCCTCGGATTATGCCATTATCAAAGCTGCAAAAACAGAGCTGAAATTCCATTGATTTTTTTCGAATCATACATTTTAGGCATCCCTACAGAATACTTCTATATTTCAGAATGTTCTTTAATATTGTTACACGCATGATTGAAGAGTTGATGATGATATTGATGTTGACAAAAAAATAATCTGATCTTTATAATTATAACCTGCGAAAAGATTTTGAAAAAGATTAAATAAAGATCTTTCATTTATAATTAATTTTAATGTAATAAAATTAATTTTATAATAGTTTTGCTTCCTGAAAGACCTTTCATTAAAAGACAAAAATCTATACTCTAAATTGGAAACAGAAGTAAATATTAACACCGATCGTAGAAATTCTCCATTTTAACAAAAGACGGATATATATGAGAGAAGGCGAGACACAAAAACCCTGGAATACAATTAATAACACTAGTCAACACACATTTTGTAACTATGACCACACAAAGTGTTCTTAGTAGTAATTTGTATGTAGAATCCGAATCTGCTTTTAGATTTTTTCTATCACGTCACGTTTCCAAGTTATGCACTTCGTTTGGTTTGGTTTGGTTTGGTTTGTTTGATATTAAAGTCCTTTTCAACTGCCATGGTCATTTCAGGACGGCGTTATAGGGGCCGCAAATTTTGCCTCGCAAGGGTTCTTTAACGTGCAGCCGGCAAACGACTACACAGGACCAACGGTTTTACTTCCCTTCCGAAAGAAGTGCGTGATCTCAGGAGTTTGCCCCCTGAAAAAATCCTCGTCGTCCTCGGCCGGGGTCGAACCCGCGTCCTCGGTATGCACTTCGAGACTGCTATGTTAAAGTACTGGACGTGAAGAGAAGCGTCTGCAATGTTAAACTATCCATATTTTGGGGCAGCAAGAAAATTTATCAGGCCCCAAACACTGAATAATTTAAAAATGTTTCATTGAAAAAGAAAGAAATCTGTGCGTGCTAGAGAAATTTCAAATTATATTCGTATAATCAGAAAAAATACTACCAAAAATCACCCACTTGAATTTTGTTAGCCAGTGTAATAGTTATTAATTAGAAAATAAAAATAATTAAATAATAATTAATAAATAATAAAAAATAAATACAATCAATATAAAAAGGATGCTCTCTCTATGCTATGATAAAGGATACTCTCTATCCGAAACGACAGCTTTTTATTTTGATTTATTTTTTATTATTTATTAATTATTATTTATTTTTTATTTTCTAATTAATAACTTTGTCCATTTTAACAAAAGATTTGTTTTCGAGTAATTTTTATAATATATCTATTAGGTTTTCTGGTAATTTTATAAAAGATTTATGAGAAAAAACTGAATAAAAAAATTCAAAGAAAAATTCCCCTCAGTGTTTGTGGATAACTTTTTAGTTTTGAATTACATAGCGGAGAGAAAAAGTTGATGGATTAAGTATCATTGCAGATCTAAGGAAAATAATTTTGGTGAATTTTAAAAGATAAAACGGATTAATAATACAAAAATTTTAGCGCCTCCTTTAGTGGATATCCATTGGGAATAAAATGTTATCTTCGCAAACATCGGTTAAAAACCTATATTACGAATATTACGACTACTAAAACAAAGTTCTTTTTCTTACACTCCAAGAGAAATATATCTAGAGCAAAGTAATTTTTATTCATAGCAGTTATAGTTTCTGAAGAATTAAATCCTATATTCCTATCCAGCAAATCAATAAAATAGTCATCTCTTTCAGCCTCAATATATTTATGAATTGCATTTTACAAAACCAACGGAGCATCAAGTATTTTTTTCGTTGCCTGTCCGATTTTTCCTTCTCACTCTCTGCTTTGACAAACTGCCGATTTTTCCATCAGACTGCATTAGTTAGAAGCGGACGGCAGCTGGTGCAAACGGAAAGTACAAAAAAGAAAGTAGGATAAAAACGAAAGTTCGAGAATTGGCTTCGATTTTAGACAGAAATATTGGTTGGGAGTGAGAGAGGTGACGAAAAAAAATCTACAAGGTAAGGGTAGCTTGTGTGGGGAGAAACAGTTTGGCGTCGGCTCAGTTCATTGGATCCATGGCTGTCAGTTCATGCTGTTGTCACACAAATTCATATTTGTCTGGTGACAAGAGAGCTTTTAAAGTAAATTCCTTGCTGTTCAAAACTTTTGATGGAGATTCAACGAAAAGAAAAACATTGCATTTTAAACATTTTTATTTTCAATTTCATTCATTCACAACTGGAAAATTTTACAAAGTATGAGTAATAAGTTTGATTAGCATTTTAAAGAATAACTCAATATACCACCAGTAAAAACCATATATATCAAATTTTACTCAATTTTTCACTAAAGATATGTTATGACGTAAACAGTGAATTTTCATCTTTTTCTATACAAAACAAGGTAACTTGAAAAGCGGTCACTTAATTAATCCTTTTAAAACAATTAGCTTCATTGCTACATCCTATATATTTGTATACAAAGAGTCCCAAATGGATTTATACACTCTTTGAAACGTTAACTCAGCAACGAAATGAGATAGAAATATAAGTTTGGTTGTATTTTATTCCACAGTACACTCCCAACACCGACGTCGAACAGAGCGACATCCCGACTGGATTGTAGCTAATGGAATATCATTGATGGAATGTTCACTCTGGTCACTTAATTTCGTCAGTGTTGTGGGTTTATTGTGTACACTAGGGATTTTTGCGCTATCTCAGTAATGATAAACGACTGCTACAAGATGGCAGTGGCAGCCGGGACCGACGGCTTAACGTGCCCCCCGAAGCACGAGGGTTCAGGACGGACGCCCAACCAGTAACTATCACCCCAGCTACTGGGCATCTAGCTCTAGTCCCTCTGCAAACGGGTCCGACGAAACTGTCCCCCTTGTTACTGTCTTTCCCATCAAGCCACTAGCTGTCGTCCATCAATATTGGCCGCACGCAAGATGCTTAACTCCACTGATCGGAAAATCGGATCACGACCACCCCCAATGGAAACCTTAGTTGCAACCCTCCCGTCAAGGCTAACGTTGGGCAATGGTTCTGAGGCTAACGTTTTGGAAGTTTTGGAGGTCCTTCCATCTGGACTTACAAATTGTAGCCCAGGGAGTCTTACCATAAAGCTGGGCTACAATTTGTATAGCAACAGTTTGCAATCCACTCGAAAGGTGCTGTTACGCAACAAGATTAAACTTTGCCTTCTTAGCCTTGTTTATAGCGTAGAAGACATGATCGCTCCTTATTTATAGCTTGGCATCAATCACTACTCCGAGATATTTGTAATTTTTAACTCATCTGATCTCTTTACCAGAAACGGAAAGGGGCTTCGGAGGTTTATTTTTAACCCACACGTTTTGTTAATGAATACATGTATAGCCTTGCATTTATCGACGTTCAGGTTTAACCTCCATTTAGCAAACCATTTCTCGCACTGAACAGTTAGATCCTTTAACCAGGGAACGTTGCACCAACCCTAGCTATTATCTCGGTCAGATAACTGGATGTATAGTATTCTGAGTAATGATAATTGTGATTGGTTCGTTTTGCTCCAATAACTTACAATCAACATGGCTGATTGTTTTCAATTAGCTGTTTGATAATTAGCTTATCCAATTAGTTTATCTAAATAGCAAGTAAAAGCCGGAAATAAACAGCCAAATAAGCACATAGGGTAAAGCTCTTTATATATTATAGATAAATTGGCATAAGTAGATATTTGGTTAATATAAGCAAAAGCTTATACAAAAGTTTAAGTTCACTTTCAAATTTCTCCAACTTACAAAGTGTCACTTCGAATATGCATAACAAAGTATGAATGTGAGGACTGATAATTAACTCCTCCTATGGGGGGAGCTTCATAAATTTGAAGAAAAAGTATGAAATATCAAATGTTAAGCAAAGTAAGTCAAAAATGATTTGTGAGAATAAGTTTGTTTCCTTTACAATAAAAATGAATGTGCATCTTATGATATTTTCCAAGTGCAAGCGTCTAAAACCATATCCCTGTAAATTTCCTAATAATGTTCCAAAAATTAAAATAAAACTAGTTGAGAATGCGTGATACTACTTTCCAGAATGATGTTAATCAAAGCATCGTTACTGTGTTCTCAAAGTTGCTCGTTCCATCGCCAATTTTTTTCGACTTTTTCAAAAACAAAGTTATAGATAGGCACACCTGTCTAATCTATTCGGAAACAAAACGACCGTCTTTGTGAATATAGTAAAGTTGTTGATTTATACAGTCCTGGAAAAAAAAA
>JAHWFO010015425.1:5730978-5796033 GCA_023313115.1 Rhysida immarginata | reverse complement strand
CCCCCCCCCCCCAAACTGGGAATGTGAGACCTTCTCACCATTGCATATTAATGAAATTCTGAACAAGAAGACATATCTCTGATAAAATAAAACTTGTTCACTAAGTATCTTCAAAATGGGACGTGGTAAACAACTTACCCATTATGAGAGAGGAAAAATCATGGCATATAAAGAACACGGCATGTCAAAAGCAGAAATTTCTCGTTTGATTGGAAGGTCCAAGCAAGTAATTTAATCTTTCCTGAAAAATCCAGAATCATATGGTAAAAAGAAAACGACAGTAAGCCCTAAAGCACTTAGTGATAGAGACCACCGTCGAATTCTTCGCATGGCAAGCAACAAGCAAATTTCTGGCAACTCCATCAAACAGGCGATTGGAACACAGGCTCATCGAAGAACTATTAATAACTATCTCAACCAATGTCCTCATCTCCAACGCCAGAAAATGAAACAGAAACCACGTCTTACCAATCAGAACAAAGTCGATCGTCTTCAGCTAGCCAAACAGCATCAAACCTGGACTTCCGAATGGAACTCAGTCATCTTTAGTGATGAAAAAAAGTTCAACCTCGATGGCCCCGATGGTTGGACCTAATATTGGCACGATGTACGAAAGGAACCAAAGCACTTTTCGAAGCGCATCCAGGGTGGCGATTCAGTTATGGTTTGGGGGCATTCAGTGCAGTGAAAAGGTGGAATTAGTGGTTGTAGATGGCCGCATGAACAGCGTCAAGTACCAAGAAATGCTTCAGAAGTATCCTATCCCATTTGGACCAATCATCGGAGGCCAAGATTGGATATTTCAGCAGGACAACGCCCCATGTCACGTTTCCAAATCAACTATGGAGTGGTTCAAGACCAAAAACATCAGGGTTATGAAATGGCCTGAGAAGTCCAGACCTTAACCCCATCGAAAATCTCTGGGGAATCATGGTTCGGGCCGTTTATAAAAACGGGCGGCAGTTTGAGAATGTCTAGAGTCTCAAACAGGCTGTTCTTGAGGCTTGGGAAGAAATTTCGTGCAGAACTCTTGAAAAACTAATAGAGCCCATGAAGGACCGTGTGTTTCATGTGATCAACAAAAATGGTGGATTTAAAAAGTATTAAATACGAGCAATCTCATGATAACTGAAGGTGTTCCTATCATTTTTTTCACCCTCTATTCAAAAATTGGTTGTGGCTCAACTAATTTTTTAAATATTTTGACTGAATTGAAACCAGTGGTGTCAATGCAGTGTGGGCACAGGTGTGTAAAGTTTCGTTGAAATAACACAAAAGTTATTAAAAATGTTATGTTGAAAACACAAAAGTTCCTATCATTTTTTCCAGAACTGTATATTCCATTGATTCTAGTATCAACTAAAATTCAGATCTAGAAAAATTTACTTATGAAAAGAAAAAGAATTAGAGCGCTTAAATTTTTAAATTTACGATACAGCTTAATTAAATGAGGATATTTGTGTACTGTTCTTAAATTGACTTCATCTTACTTTCAAATCTTCAAAGGACTCTTAGAGTTGCAATCCGAAATATGCAAATGCTTGCATTTCTGAAGAGCTCTTGTGCAGAATTTAATTAATTTCTTTGCTGGGCGGCGACTGCTGAAAAGCATTAAAACAATGTTTTTCTTTTCGTAAAATTAATGGCAAAAATTTTCGTGTTGGAAAATAGTTTTCATCAATTTTTATTAAATTTTCATCCACTCCATTTATATTATAGAATACAGCAGAACTTCTGACACTTCGAATAAAGATTAAGTATATATGTGTATGTAATTCATAACATATTTATGCGTCCTCCTTAAATTTAGAAGGAAATTAACTTAGTTTATATTCTAAATAATTTAATCTTTTTTTTTCTTCACAGAAATAGAACGTTGAGCACACGATCCAGCTTTTGTGACAAAATAATAATAATAATATTTTGTGCCTCAACCAACCAGGACAAAATATGGCGATCCCATCAACAACAGTTTAGCACGAGTTGGCCAAAGTGTTGGGCAAATTGTTTTTCATTAAAGAAGGTCCAGTATAAAGATGGTCAAATCATTCTGTATAATTAATGTCACATGCAAGACCATTATAAACTAGAAATTTAGAAACTTTCACCAGGATTGCGAAAAGCAGGTTATTTCTTCCTCATCCCGCGAGTTATTGTTACTCAGCCACGCCGCACAGCGGCGGATATCTCCCAAATCGTGGACAATATTAAAAATTTCAAATATAAGAAATATTATTGGAATAATTTATAATAAAATGACTTCAGAGGTGAACTACATCAATGAACCGTATGATTGTCCGAGAAGTTCCTGATACTGGTTCCATAATTACTATTGTACATTTTAGTACTCCGAAAAGCTTCATTACAGAGTTTGCTGGGAAAGAAGATACGAAATTTTGCCGTCACCGCGAATCATTCGAGAATGGTGTCTTCACCCTTAAATAATCATGTGGGTTACATTTCTCCGTTTTGTATTAACCGTGTGACTACAAACGACTGAGGCCCACAGCGCCCAGAAAGAAGATTGTTGCTCTGCAGTGAAACATCGCGACACACTAAAATATACAATAACCTAAATGACGACAATTGGTAAGGTCGCAGATTGTCGCAGCTAATTTCAATCAGATCATATTCTGTCACCTTTACACTTTCCTTTAAATCAAAAATGGACATTTGACCTAGCTTGATAGACAACTATTCGTTCAAGGGACCCGTGCTAACGATACCTGAACATAACGACCATTTTTGCTTGGTCCCGCAGAACGTTATATGGGAAACCTGTTAGCGTAACGAGCACCTGTCTAACGTGACCAATAACGGAACCATTCAGTTCTAATCTAACTGCCAGTTACATCACTACACTTTTCTCTGTAATCTACCAGTCAGAGTCAAGAGATACAAAAATACAACCACTGGTTTCTTTACCCTACTATATTGTTTACTATGCCAAGCCTGCCTTTGGGGATGCAAATATTGCTATAAAATCACTAGGGTGTGACATACCTCACCGTTGATAATATTTGTCAGGCCGCAATGTCCCACAGTTGGGAAGCCATTGTGACCTCTACCACTCAGTTGTTATTTTCGGCTATCTAAACCAAACCAACAAGGTACCTTATAGTCAACAGCCAATATGTCGGGTTCGTTAATTTAAATAAATTTAAAGGTAAACTCGAGAGTGAATTACTTCAATTGAAATAATAAGGCAAAGTGTTGAAATCAAATAAAATAATCTTTATTCAAGAAAATAAAATCAATTTGAAAGGAGTGGGTAAATGCAAATAAGCTTAAATACTAAAGAGTTATATCACTATATTAATAAAAGATTAAATGAAGCTCAATGCAGCTGCTTATTAAATTTAAGTTAAAATATTAAAAACCTTTTCAATTCTAACCCGAATACAAATAATACTATTCTCTTATTCTAAATTTTAACCTTTGCTCATGTGACCAATCTATAAAAGGGAGCTCACCCAATCTTATCACTAAATTTCACTTATCTATATCCAAAAAAAAGAGAAAAACAATGCAGGCTCTAACAAATATATTCACTTGTTTGTGTCCACTAAGCAGAAGTTTCTATATCCATATCTGTATCACTACACTATATCACTTTAATATGTATATCCAAGGGCACACACACACACGCACAATAGAACACAACACTAATATTTTACTCCTTGTAAAGCACACTCAATTCCGATCTGAAGACTATTCGCTTTGCTTTGATACAGGAATCTGGATCAATTGCTTTGTGAGTCTACTAATTGCTCAAAGTGTCCAAAGCAAGTTCAACGGATACCTGCACAATCTCCAAAATTCGATGCATGGCTTGTAAATTCTCGGTTGCCTTCTCAATTCAATGTGGATTCTTGAAGAAATCTACTCCCTGGTTGATTTTGTTGTCTCACATAACGTATTGCCATTAATTTCCAAGCCGTAGGACATCTACGTTATCTCATTGGTTGATCATCTCACCGTCGTTTTATTCTCAAGAATAGGGGATTTGCATAATATCACTTCTCAATTGTGACACATTTTAACTTTATTACTCAGCTGATACGTCGTTTTATTCTCAAAAATGGGGGATTTGCATAATATCCATAATATTCAAAATTAAATAATGGTGGAACATCCCTTTTGACAAACATGAAAGGAGTTTTCATACACCAAGAGGTTCCCTTCCCAAACATATTTCCAAAAATTAACGAGCCCTGCTATCCAGTAGGAGCGTGATTGCTCTTCCGGCAGCACAGGAGCTTGGGGATATTTGTCTCACACCCCTCCTCCAACTCGTCTCCTTTTTTATTGCCTCGCTGCATCCGGCCTCACTTTCATTCCACAGAAAAAAAAACTTGAAATCGAAACCAATAATCCTAAAATTGCATATTTACCTAATAAAATCTCCCCTTCTCTTGAACACATGAAAGACTATACTCATTATTCATTGATATGCTTTACATTATTATTCATGTCACAGACCAATGCTATCTTAACTCACTAAAATTCACAATAATCATTATTTCCTCTCAGCTTGGACATCCTCTCTTCATGAAAGCTCATTGCTAACACATTATTTATCCAATTTTATAATCACTTATTAAATCAATTATAAGTTATTCCATTATACCAATTCTTATAACTACATCATCACTACTTTAAATATATCATAAAGAACTTCACTTTAAAAGACAACTAAAGAAGTTATCACCACTATGAATCTATTAATACTCAAATTTCCTTATATAAACACGTGAAACCTCACAAGGGGGTGTTTCCATATAGTCCGATCGGTCGAGCACAGCGAGAAATTCAACTCTTTAGCTATGTGGATAATGAAATGTTTGTTATCATAATTGTAGTCGCTGAGCTCTAATCACGAAGTTTCAGTTTCGAATAATTATCACCAACGCTATATAAAAGCACAAACGGACAGGATCACCCGCTTGGGAGCGGTTCAATCGACGTGAGCTATTCGCGTCCGGTCGTACTTTACGGAAACACCCTGGATGTGCTCAAACAGCATTTTGAAGATTTAATTTTCAGTAGGAAGACAAGAAAATGCAAAGAAACTTAGATCCTTTTATAAGGGAAAAAATACCTGTTTTTAACTGTTATTTTGTAATTATTTATTGAACCGGTATACAACGACCACCTTGACGATCACTTTTGCTTAGTTCCGTGACACGGTCGTTATAGACAGGTTATATACAATATAGAAATGTTTCAGGAACAATGAAATTAGTGTAAATATAAATTAGATATGAACTTAGATTATCTTAAAATATCAACCATCATTTCTATTTTCGTTGAAAAACTCATTTTCTAACGCAACTAAGTTTTAATTTTCATATCTCTTATGGAAACGAATATTAAATGTTGATTTAGATGAAAGATGGCGTGGAAATACCCGTAAACGAAATTCAGTTCACAAATTTTTCAAAATCGGAATAAAAAATTCTGCTTTTGGCCAGATTTTGGAAGAATCCTCCAATGTGCGTCGTGATGACATAATATCTAGTAACACTAGAGAATGATGCACTGCACGAGTAGTACTGGAAAAACGCGCATGCTTTCCTTTGCCCCTACAATGCCAATGCGAATTCCGTTAAGAATATATTCTCCAATGCCACAGGCTCGATACAACCTAAAGGAGGACAACAAGACATGATCTCATTCAATATATGCACTCAGAGTTTCTATTGTACTGTACTATAGCATACGGAAAGTATGCAAAAACAATCTTTTGAATAAATGATTATGAAACTTATGAAATGATCCAAGCCGCATTTAAGGAAAATTATATTTTTCCTAATTACAATATTGAAAAGAGACGGAAAGATCCCGCGACTTGGTCTCGGATCATGGACCACGACTTTCGCTATATCTGTTCTAACCATTTGAGCTATTGCGGACAGTGAACCGTAATGTTGTTGTAATGTTTCCATATCGACTTGTATGAAATCACAAAGCAGCTCAACAGGCAGATCACGCCTACGACTCGAAGTTCAGGACCTCTTTACCTCTATACCATCAAATAATTGATGAAAATTCAACTGAAATACAAGATATATATAATACAGCTTATTCAAAAATATTATCCTTATGTCTTCCATATACGAGTAACTGTTGCTTGAATTCTATCGTACAGATAGAAAACTGAAACGAATAATTCCTTGAATTATAATTGAGGCCGAACGAGTTAATTCTGAGGGTTTTCAGGAGGAAAATCAGAAGAAATAGTTATTAACGCAGTAAAGTATCTCATAAGCCTCTTAATAAGGTTACGGTACTTAAGAAAAGGTTTCACCAAATATAATGGAAAAACTAGCAGTATATACATACAACAGTTTATACCTGATGAATGACAAAGTAAAATTTAAAAAAGCAATGCATTCAAAATGGAAAGTTTTATGTTTTTCACCCATTCGGAATAGAAAATGTTATTCTTTCGAGAATCCAAGCATTTCCATCCAAGGCTTCTCAGCCAATCAATTCATTAAGCAGTAAGGAAAAAAGATACAGCGAAGATTAAACAGCAGAAGAAATTAATGCCATCAATGAACGTTGCCAAGGAACTAATAACCGGACAGCTTCGAGTTATTTACGCTGCAATAAACAACCAAAGCAAAGCGTGAACTGATGACGATACCGAGGTGATAATTATCGGCGCAGAAAGTGACTGCCAAACAGACAAATTTCAAGACATTATGGACTTATTTAGGCTATAAAAGAAACTAATTATCACGAAACTTCCGCAATCATGATAATTAAAGAAATCGGCATATATTCTATGATCTCATAAAAAAATTCTTCTTCCTAATTTTAATTAGAAACAATGCTATCTATAATAAAAATATAAGTTAATTTCGATAGGACGTGTTAAGGGAAATGCATCAAGATGAAATCTAAGTTTGTAAAACAAATTCTTGATTTAACATTTAATAAAATTACGAAGTATCAAAGCAGAAACTTAACAGCCGTTTTCCAATCCCAATTCAGGCAAGTTGCATAAAACGGTGAAAAGCAAGCAGTAAAAATTCTCCACTTGTTACTACGACATATTTAAAACATCTGATACATTATGTCAACAAAATTACTCAGATATCACAATGTTTAGAAAATTTTATCATGGAAATTTGTAATTACTCGCTCCACCTTTTTGTATATATATTATTGGTAGGTCTTTATAGAAAATGACTTGACATTAATCTTTCTAAGCGAGATACAAGACCGAATTAAATCGTTGTGTTCTATTTCGCATCCTTTGCTCCTTTTTATCCCAGATTTTCGATAGAATAAGATCAGAACTCCGAGTAGATCACTTGAACAATTCTACCTCATTTTCACGAAACCAGTCATACATGCCGTACTCAAGCATGTAATAGGAAGTCAAACAATTCAATAACATCATGGAACCGCTGCCGAACTTAACAGTTGGAAGAACACAGTCGAAGAAAAATCGTTTACCTGGCTTTCACCAATCACGTGCACCTCATTCTAAAAGCGTTTTCACATAGGTGAAATGATGTTCGGCGTCCTTGCAATACATCAAGCCACCAAAACTAATCAGCTTTAAACCAGTAAAATTAATGCAATTCGAACTCGACTTCTGGCTTGAACTGATTAATTTCACTGGTTTAATATTTTGTAAAGCGGCCGAACATTATTCACCTAAGTGAAAACGCTTTTGGAATGAGCTGTACATCAAATTGAAACTGTACAGCGCTACTAAGTTCAGCTGTCCAGTCACACGCAATCTAAGTACCTGGGATATATCACTCCAAACGGCCGTTGGCTTTCATGGAAGTAGTATGTGGAAAGTATGAGGGCATTTTGAAAAGTAATGCCTCCATGGCTGTAACTTTTTTTATTTGTTAACCGACGGGTTCATCCAACTAGTCACGCGTTGGCGCAATGTGTGGAAAGGGATGGGGACTATGTCGAAAAGTGAATAGTGCATTACATAGAGGACAAATGTGAGTTTAAGATACAAAAAGAATTTTGAAAATCGGTTAATTACTAGAGTTAATGCTCCAACATAAGATTTTTCATATTAATATCTTGTAGTACGTGGGTTATATATAGTTGTTTTGGTATAATAATTCGGATTGCGCTAAATCTCTGGGGAGAGTTATCCTAACTGAACCACCCGTAGTATCATCCTATTTCGGCAGCAATAGAAACAGCAGAAGCCGGTATCTTCTCTGATATTTCTAAATGTGGCTGAAAGTTTTTTGCTGCAATACATTACATCAATTACATTCAATTAGTGGCCTTACTCCATATAGAAACGACGCACAAATTATACAAGTATCCTGTCACCAACTCAACTTGGAACTCGAGAAATTGCTGGTAAAATAACAGAAGATCTCAGCTTTATACAGGGTGTCCTAAAAGGTCGTTTACAAACTTTACGTGCTGGTCTGTCAGACCAAGACGAAAAAGTTTTACATAGGAAGTTGTGTCCGAAAATCAAATCGTGGGCTGCTATAGCAACGTGAAAATGGCTTCATTAACGAAAACAAACTTAAGAATCATGCTTACAGAAAATTAACCATGCTTACAGAAAATGTTCAAAATTCCGTCAATCCACGACAACGGATGCTTCATTTAATCTGCAATGCAATTTTCCATATAATGGATGACTTCTAGACGTCTATTTGGGAAGCGCTCTTGGCACATGCGTCTCGCTGCTTCCATCCACGGCCCCATAAATGTAATGCATATCGACCAATTCTTCATTACTGAACCGATGCATCCTACTCCTGCAACGTCCTTGCCTGAAATAACCCCTCCTTCCGCTGTAATACGCCTGCGACCATCGCCCTCTAGCGGTGGCTGGTCACATTTTCGGACACAACTTCCTATGTAAAACTTGTTCGTCATGGTCTGAGAGACCAGCATGTAAAGTTTGTAAACGACCTTCTGGGATACCTTATATACGAGGATTGTTCAAGAGAAACAAGTTTAGAGGCTGAGAAGCAATTTTTATTCAAAGAATTTAAAAGAAATCTCAATAGACATTGATTTTTGAGACACATTGACGCAGTAATCTATAGATTCCTATCTGATAAAATTCCAGCGGTTGTTGGCGGAACCATTTCGTAATAGAAAATTAAACGTCAGCGTGGGAGTTGAATCGCCGTCCTTTTAGTGATTGTTTTAGAGGGCCAAAGATATGGAATTCGCACGGGGACAAGTCGGAACTGTTAGGTGGACGTTTCAAACAATATCCAACTATCTCACATTTTCATCTGATGGTGCAACACGAGCATATCCTGGACAGGTCAAACCTTTCGGACATGGTTGCCGTATACAGCTTTCTTTCTGGTAAAATTTGGCTGACATCCTTCAGCGACCAAAAATTGAATAACAGCACGCGGATTATGTTTATCATGAACGCCATCTTCCAATTTTATCTATGTGATAGACGCCTCATTAGTACTTAAACAACTGTTTTCCGTTGTTTAGGTGATGCCTTCGTGGCTGCGCAGTCCAGACATGTTTCTACCGAAGAATCCTCGTATTTATCTACCTACTCACACGGACAACTGTCTACTATTAGATCAGCGGAAGCCAGCCATTGGGACCTCACGGACTACTCTCTCTTTTCTAGTCCTGTTTTACCTTTTCGGCGTCGAGGACGCTAAATAACAATTTTAACTCTTCTCTATTTGAAATTTATCCTAGCAGGCTTATGAGGCTTTGCTAAGTCTTCCAAGCTTGATAGGAAAGGGACAAACACAAACATCAATGACTTTAGCGGGATTCGAACCCGCGACTCGTTGACTTTTGAGAGCGGACAGACCTCACGGACCCCTAAACCTGCAATTTTGTATTCTGAGGGCGCTAGACATCAATTCTGCGATCTAAAAAGTTAACTTATGAGTACTAGCTTTCACAACAGTGTTGCTGAATCAAAACGTTCACCGCTAACATAGATATAAGACAATCCTATGTTGATGACACGGACACATCAGAATATAGTGAAACAATATAAAAACATGAAAATAATAAATAATATCCAAATTATTCTACGGATCACTAATTTTTTTTCACGGACCACTGGTCGGCCATCGTTGCGCTAGATTATATAAATTTGAATACCATCTCTTGACCAAATATATTCCCATAGTGCTATCCAATTATGGTCTCTTTTAAACTACAAAACTTAGCCATTCTTCTATCTTATGCTCTCAAAATAAAGTTTATTTTAAAATTATTGATGCCTTTAATAAAAATATGTAATCTGTATTTCCTTAAATTAATATTAAACAAAATGAACTTAATTAAAGTTTACACTGTTCTATCTAAAGAAAGATAGAATTTGACTTCTAATTGACTTAAATTTGGATCTAATAAACCCTCTAATGATGTTATCGTGATCAAACATTGCACTGGGTTTTGACAAAAAACTCCCACTCGTGACTTCATTATTAGTTAAAATGCAATTTCAGCAAAACTACAAATTCAATTATTAAGCAATTTCCACATGAGCTGCCGAGTTCTTCTTTTGCCAAGGATTACGCTTAACCGAACATTTTTAAACAGACCCTGCCCCTTAATCTTTATTGTAAACGTTTTGTGGATGTCCGTTTTTGCCCTTCTTCTTTGGTGCTGACCGTTTAAATAAAGATAAAGGCTTGTGTATTCTAAGCACACAACTTAAGCTAATTAAAGGTATGTTTTCTAATTTATTTTAGTAGCATGCGGCTTGTTTCAAATTTACTTTCTTCCAGGGACAATGAAGGTCAAACGCCGTAAAAGAACCGAACTTCTTTCGACTGTCATTTCTTAAAACTCTCTCTCTCTCTCTCTTTCTCTCTTCCAAATTAATTTATTTCGCCCCGTTACATTTAAAACTGGGAGTCGATCTTTCCTATGCGCAGGCGCAATACCCGAAGCATTGTTTGCTTGCTTAAAATTGTGGTGGTAATAAATTAGTGAAAATAAATGAGTAGACTTTCCCCTCTTTAAGCAAAAGGAACCATAAGCTTGGTTTACGGCTGCTTCGGTGGTTCTGAATTGGAAGGAAAGAATGCGATAACCTAAAACACTCTTATTATTTTTAAAAAATGTTTTTATATATCCTATTATCTGCAATAAAATTAAGTGCTCTTACAGATTCAGATTAGGAGTTTTATTTAAAAGCGCTTTAGGCAGTAATACAGATTTATGTTGCCAAACTGAAATCGTGAAGTGAATAAAAAAATTAATTTCACTTCCAATTATCGATTAGTAGCGAAAATTACTCGAGACTTGGCACACTTACCAAAAATGAAACTCAACTTTATTACAGTATAATAATTCGGGGCAAATTATGAATGCGGCACGGATTCATTAAAACTTTAATGAATAAGTTCACAATAATTTATAAAAAATATCCTATAAAAACCTTTTTGAATGAAATAACATTAGAGCACTAGACTTAATTAAATATATGGAAATATAAAGTGATGTAAATGGATAGTAAAGAACCATACAATGTTCTTTAACAATTATGCTGGATAAGTTTGGGTCACCCTGTATATTAGCGAACTAATATGCTAGATTTAAAAATGTATCTTCCTTATAAAACATACTGTACTAGTATAACGTTTACCATTTAAAAAGCAAATATTATTTAATAAAAATTCTGTCGTTTGTTACTTTCAATTCTATTGGAATTGGAATGGTTTCTACAGTGGACCAAAACTTACTTACCAAGATGAAACTTCAATTTCTCAGGCAGTACTAACAAGAGAACCCCAGATAGCCTTTTTTTTTTGCGCGCAAGCATACCGTGGAAGCGATAGCGTTGCGCGGCAGTGAAGCGCCCCGGAAGTGCGCAGAGTTCAAAAATCATGGCGGAAAGAGGGGAAGCAAACTTGTTAGCGGCGATCGACAAAGAATTGCAGTTAGAGCACTGTTATTAAGCATAAAACCTTAATTTTTCTGTACAATTATTCGTCTCGAAATAATTTTTAAGATAAGTTAGGCATCCATGAATACTATTTTTATTTAAAATTATAAAGCACCGCGATACATACCCCCTCACCAACGCAACGTATTACTCGACGTTGCACATGAAGCCAGCCCCGTGTTGGATTACCGAATTATTTAATAAAATGAAATAATAAATTAAGGAAATGGTTATTAAATACTCTAGACATTTTGTACTGGAAGGCAATTAGCTAATTGTAATAATCTATTTTAAAAACTACAGTCCTGGAAAAAATGATAGGAACTTTTGTGTTTTCAACATAACATTTTTAATAATGAATTTATTTCAACGAAACTTTACACACCTGTGCCCACATTGCATTGATACCACTGGTTTCAATTCAGTCAAAATATTTAAAAAATTAATTGAGCCACAACTAATTTTTTAAAAAAAGGGTGGAAAAAATGATAGGAACTAAATGAATTATTTGGGCCCCCCCCCCAAACTGGGAATTTGAGACCTATTCACCATTGCATATTAATGAAATTCTGAACAAGAAGACATATCTTTGATAAAATAAAACTTGTTCACTAAATATCTTCAAAATGGGACGTGGTAAACAACTTACCCATTATGAGAGAGGAAAAATCATGGCATATAAAGAACAAGGCATGTCAAAAGCAGAAATTTCTCGTTTGATTGGAAGGTCCAAGCAAGTAATTTCATCTTTCCTGAAAAATCCAGAATCATATAGTACAAAGAAAACGACAGGAAGGCCTAAAGCACTTATTGATAGAGACCACCATCGAATTCTTCGCATGGCAAGCAACAAGCAAATTTCTGCCAACTTCATCAAACTGGCGATTGGAACACAGGCTCATCGAAGAACTATTAATAACTGTCTCAACCAATGTCCTCATCTCCAACGCAGAAAATGAAACAGAAACCACCTCTTACCAACCAGCACAAAGTCGATCGTCTTCAGCTAGCCAAACAGCATCAAACCTGGACTTCCGAATGGAACTCAGTCATCTTTAGTGATGAAAAAAAGTTCAACCTCGATGGCCCCGATGTTTGGAATACTATTGGCACGATTTACGAAAGGAACCAAAGCACTTTTCGAAGCACATCTAGGGTGGCGGTTCAGTTATGGTTTGGGGGGCATTCAGAGCCAGTGGAAAGGTAGAATTAGTGTTTTTAGATGGCCGTATGACAGCGTCAAGTACCAAGAAATGCTTCAGAAGTATCTTATCCCATTTGGACCAATCATCGGAGGCCAAGATTGGATATTTCAGCAGGACAACGTCCCATGTCACGTTTCCAAATCGACTATGGAGTGGTTCAGGGTTATGAAATGGCCTGCGAGAAGTCCAGGCCTTATCCCCATTGAAAATCTCTGGGGAATCATGGTTCGGGCCGTTTATAAGAACGGGCGGCAGTTTGAGAATGTCCAGAGTCTCAAACAGGCTGTTTTTGAGGCTTGGGAAGAAATTTCGTGCAGAACTCTTGAAAAACTAATAGAATCTATGAAGGACCTTGAGTTTCATGTGATCAACAAAAATGGTGGATTTACCATGTATTAAATACGAGCAATCTCATGATAACTGAAGGTGTTCCTATCATTTTTTCCACCCTTTTTTTCAAAAATTGGTTGTGGCTCAACTAATTTTTTAAATATTTTGACTGAATTAAAACCAGTGGTGTCCATGCAGTGTGGGAACAGGTGTGTAAAGTTTCGTTGAAATAAATTCATTATTAAAAATGTTATGTTGAAAACACAAAAGTTCCTATCATTTTTTCCAGGACTGTAAGTTTGTTTAGAAACTTGAGAAGCCATTCAATTGCCATCTGCTTCTGTCTATTTCATCTGAATTGGTTTCGTGCTTATTGCTGTGTGTAGTGGAAGAAAGAAGTTCCGTTAAGCGCATTAATACACCGTTTTAACAATGGAGTCCTTGTATGAATACGTGTGCTCACATTTTTTCGTTTTCGTGGTTTATTTTGAAAGAAACAAAAATCCGCACTCTCTTATTTTGCAAGCATCTATTGTAGCTTCAATTGAGTAACATTGAAGTATTCAATTTGGTGGAAATCTGCGACATACATGTTCGAGGGATTCCCTTGTAAGTATAAAGGCTGATTTCCACTGGAAGGCAAGCACGGTAAAATCAGCCGGTACCGGTGGAGTTGCTATGGAAACGTAGCTCAAGGGCAACCGGGTTTGCCGTCTCTACCGTGCCGTTGATGAAACCAGCCAATCACAGCAAAGCACATGAAACAAGAAGGCTGGGATTGCTTTGGCCATGATCACGCTTCTTAGTGCAAATTAAAATGGCTGCAATCAACAACGAATTGCTTATTGAAGAAGTTAGAATGTATCCTTGGATACCGGTGATCTGAGAAGTTATGAGAGCTGTTATTCTATTGGTTTTTCGACTGCGAAGTATACACACTCCTGATTGGCTGAATGTTTAACTTTTACCGTTCGGTGAGAATAGTCAAACTTTGTTGCCGTGAACGGTCATAACGGTTGTTTGGAATACCGGCTGATTTTTACCGTTCTTACCGTCCAGTGGGAATCAGCCTTAATTGTTTGAATCATCAAGGCATTTTGTTTCGAACTGCCATTTTCTAACTGCTGCACGAACATCTCGGGCAGAATGTCATCGCACTGGATTATCCCAAGCAGTGGATAATCACATTATGGTGTGTCTTGTTCCCCATATTCTCCCGACCGCAATCCATTAGATAAGGAAAAGGTCTACAAAACATACTCTAAGACCGTTGGCGAGCTGCTAACATACATCGAGCGTGAAATTTTGGCCTTTCCAAAAGACGTTAAGCAAAGGTGTGGCCAATTTTGCAATCCGATTGCGCAAAATCATTGATATTGGTGGCAAACACATCGCATATTTTGTTTTATTAATGCCATTTTATAGGCATTGTACTCAGCCTAGTTTGAACGGTTCCTTCTTATTTGTCCACATACAACAACTATCATCTCGCGAGGTAGATTTGGGTCATCTTGTAACATCTGAGAACATACTTAAATTGAAAAAAACTGAATTAAATATTTAGCATCAATGTAATATATACAAATAATACCATGTTTAAACTCAGTTAGTGTGCGCTATGCGGAGAATAATATCTTGCAGCATGGCATCCAATCATTTCTTAAATTTCTGAATTTCGACAAACGATGAGCTGATTTTATGTCGTTTAACTTAAAAGGGTGGTCTATTTATAAACAGGGTGTCCCAAAAGGTCATCTACAAACTTTAAGTGCTATCTGTCAGACCATGACGAACAAGTTTTACATAGGAAGTTGTGTCCGAAAAGTGACCAGCCACCGCTGGAGGAGGATCATTTCAGGCGAGGACGTTGCAGGAGCAGGATGCATCGGTTCAGTAATGAAGAATTGGTCGATATGCATTACGTTTATAGGGCAGTGGATGAAAATGGACAAGCAGCGAGACTCATGTACCGAGAGCGCTTCCCAAACAGACGTCTTCCAAGTCATCCATTGTTTGGACAACCGCACCGCAGATTAAATGAGACTGGAGCTTTCAGAGTAAGCAGCCACATCGATCGGCAACGTACTGTACGCAGACGCGTTTTAGTTAATAAAGTCATGTTAACTTTTTTTGCGTGTCGGTCACGTTGATGTAGCACCCCACGGTTTGATTTTCGGACACAACTTCCTAGGTAAAACTTGTTCGTCATGGTCTGACAGACCAGAACGTAAAGTTTGTAAACGAGCTTTTGGGACACCCTGTATCTTTTCAATTCCTCTCTTACTTTTCAGTTGTCGAGGATGTTAAATAACCATTGGTTCTGCCTGAAATTTAGCCCAGCAGGGGATCAGCCTACTGAAACTCTTCTTGGCCTTCCAAGCTTTTTAGCAAAGAACTAAACACAATCATCTCATGCCCTCAGCGGGATTCTAACCTGCAACTCGCTGGTTTCAAGAACGCCAAGACCTGAGCGGCTAATTAGACATATATCATCTTCTTCAGACTTAAGGATAGAACCTATCAGATCTTATATAGTTTTATAGTGTCTTCGAAACTCTGGGTATGTATCAATTTTTTTTGGTTATCCTTCTTCAGTGGCGTGTCCAGAAATTCATCTGAGAGAGAGTTGCTCTCATTTTTGGAGGAAGCACATTATAAGTGTAGGCAGCCTTTTTCATACTTCTCGTCTTGCACCGCAAGGTTTAGTTAAATTTTACGCTTACTATAAGATTTTCTCAACCAAAAGAGAACCAAACAAAACTGAAATCACACATATTCCTTCTTCGCATTTTCAGCACCTTAACCTCCTCCCTCGGCTATGGCCATTTTATATGTACTGTATTTTATATCATTTATCTTACAGAGCCGTTTTAAACCCTTTTAATCCAGATATACCGTGCTTTCAAATAATATACTCACTATAAAAAAAGTTGCATCGCCAGATTGAAAAGAAATTTGAAAGGAATATAGTACCAACACCTCCTAGAAAGAAAGCCTCACAACTGAAAAGTCATACGTTGTTACATCATCATAAATCGACCAAATTTAAAGCTTATCATTGGTAGAAATGCGGTTAACAATGGTCGAAATATGATGATGTAACAATGTATGACGTTTCAGTTGTTTGGCTTTCTTTCTAGAAGGTGTTGATAGTACTCATCAACAAAAGGAAATGACTAAACAATGAGCGTGGGTATGAAAAAATTTATTGGTCAAAATACCAAAATCACTACAACTCTCAATAGGATGTTGAGTCGCCGTTTTCTAGTGAATTCTGCCACACGTCGTGGCAAGGAGTTGTAAAAGTTCTTAACGTAGTCTTAACTCAGCCGTAACCACCGAGAGAGAAAGCCTCCGCAATGAAACGTAATACATTGTTATATCATCATAGCTAGGGCAAATTTAGGGCTTATTATTGGTAGAAATCGAGGCTAACGAGAAAGACAGGCTCCTGCCACTGAAAAGTCACCTGACCAAGACAGGTCTAGCAACAATGTAACCACGGTCTTTTAATCCCCTGGTCTGTGCACACGCGCAAATTCCGTTGCTGTAGTCAAAGCTGTCAGCTACTATTACGTGTTCAGCAACAAATACGTAACATCAGCTGAGATAAAATAAAGGAAGAAAAAACGTGCCATTATGGAATAGAAACAACCCTCATCACCCAAAACGAAGATGTTTAAGGTCACCCAGTCGCCATGCAAGATGATGGTCAGTGTGATATGAGACAGTAAAGGCATCCTACTCGTGGAATTTCTGCCCCAGGGTCACACTGTTGCCGCAGCCACGTATTGCAGAACCCTGACGAAGTTACGGTAAGCCATTCGTAGGAACTCACAATATCATAGTGGCTCACATATGGTCCTTAGGTTGGGAATGACAATATGGTCATCCGCCTTACACTCCGGTTGTAGCACCATCTGAATTTCACCTCCTCGGCTCACCTGGATGATCTTCGGTTCCAGGATATGGAGGAGGTCTGTCTGGAGATAAGCAGCTGGCTACGAAATCGACCACAAATCTTCTTCGCCGTTGGCTTTGAGAACTCGTGAAACGCTGGGACACGTGCCAAAAACGCCAAAATGTTCAAGGAGGTTACCTTGAAAAATAAACCAAATTGGATCAGGTAGCTATTTCAACTTTCATTTTTATGCCATTTTGCGACTTATACATTGACTTACCTATATACATTATTATTCTGACCCTTTATTAAGTAGCGGAAGAATGAAGCACTTATTAGTTTCACAATGCCCGTCTGTCCTCTTCATATTTTCTGCATTTTTTGAGGTAGAAGGTTGAAATTCAAAATGTAATTTGCTATGGGCATGTAAACTTTCACTATTTAGTTTGGTTTTGATTGGCTCACTAGGGTCGGAGCTTCGAGGGTAGGAGTTAGAGAGGACCAAAAGGTCTACATGTAATCAAGTATGTAAAGGGGTGAAATTCGATATGCAGATTCCTCTAGACAAGATCTACATTATTATGAAGTTTGGGTCAAATTGTCACAATGAGGTCGGAGTTGTGGGGGGTGTCAGTCACTAGGTCTTTAGAACCATAGCATGTGGTATATCTTTCGTTCCGAAATGATGAAAAACGAAAGAAGATAGATCTCTTTTTCATTTTCTAAATACAACGTTTGAGAAAATGAATTTTTTAATTAATAAAAATGGGGGACGGTTAAAAAGTGCAGATAAAAGGGTTAAAAAAGATGATCACAGAGCTTCCGGCTACTTTCCTATACCTTCCTCGGGAGGATTAATGTCTTGTTCATCTAGCAATTAGTCGTGTGTTAAAAGTCTTATTCTTTGGAAATATTTACACCATCTATGAATATAATTCTCAAATGAAAATCTTAAATTAATTTTAAATCGTGTGTCCTTTCTGTAAGGGGAATGTTATTTCACAACATTTATTCATGCAGCTTCAAAGATACCTTTTAAAATATCTTTATGAAATTATGTTTTTAGAAAATTTTGCGGAAGAAGAAACACATAAAATAATGACAATTTACAGAGATAAAAGGTTGTTTGTCTTTAGAGAATATAATGAAAATTATTTTTATTTTAATTAATGGAATAATTTTCATACAGACTTGTTTTGATATATTTTAAATAGGCGCAATGTCGAATCAAGTCCCCCCCTTTCCCAATCCAAGAACATGGTTTGCTACAACTATGTATTGTCGTAGAAAAAGGTGGGGTTGTATGAATGAAGAAGAAATACTGTAAAAACAAACACTTCACTAAAATTGATTTTTTTTCATAAACTCGAAAAAAATCAGTTATTCGTATCATGACGATAATATCCTTTGAACATTTCCATGTTATTTGTTTTAGAGAATTTTTTTTGGTTTTTTTTTCGACTCTGTAAGACAACAAATTCTTGGCCAAATCCCAAGTTTCGTTCCCGTTATGAGGCGAGGGGGTTTTTCCTTTCAGTTTATTATTTTACATCAACAAAAAATTTTAAACAAGATGAGCACCGTGTTCGCATTAAGCGTTCTATTTTCTTCTCTATGCTAAATGTTAATAAAAATGGTAGCGCGATTAAGACTAGAATTGATGGGTTAGGTTTTATCCGTGAATTGGAGTGTTAAAACACAGTCTTTTCTTTCGAAATAGGGGGTTTAGTTTTATCGCTTAAAGCCACACACGAAAACCATAGAAAAGGATCTTTATTCTGATACTCGTTTCCTTTGTTTCTCAGGCAAACCGAGTGAAAGCGTGACTTGCGCATGCGTCGAATGGGTTAGCGCTTCCAGATGGACCCGAAGGCTAGGCCAGCTTAAAGCTTCTTCCCACGGGATATGTAAGGACAATTACTTCACCTTGATGGACGGAAATTTGTCTTGGTTAAACCCGCGAGACTTCGGGTCTTCAAATGAGCAGCAGTGCGTGCTCAACGAGATGGGAAGGACGAAGGAGAGGCAAATCAATCGGCGGAATTTGCTCCAGACGTGCTTGCCTTCTTTCCCCTCTTTTCCTTTCTTTTTTTTTAGCTCAGGAAATGAGGTCCCTCCCGACTTCTTTAATTGAAACAGGCGGAAATTAAAAAGCTCCTATAAATTTTAACTAATAGCTCAACGAATTTTTTTGGTGGCAAAGCGCAAGAAGAACCGAATTATACAGTACCTGATACTAAGGATAACAAAAAAATTTCTATAAACTTAAGGTTCTTAAAGATATTCACTAAGTTTGAAATTAGTTCTCATTCATAAAATTCTCCTCAGGTTATTTTGCACTTGCCTGCGTTATAACATTAAAAATTGATTAATGCGAATGTGCTAATATTTAAATATTTGTATTTCAGAAAATCGACCAAGACTAACAAAATGACAAAATTTGGATGCAGAGTAAAGTAAACGCTGATGAAAGTAAAAACAGCTTCTGATATGTCAAATGAATCGGATTTCATATAATAATTGCGAATGTAATTGGTTACAAGCACGAGCGAGTTACGTGACATGTAAAGGTCTTCGACTTACGCGGTTTAGAGTTACACAGAGTTTCAAGTTACACATCTCTCTCAATGGTGCTCGTTAGTTCAACGGCCTTTCGTTAGCAAAGTGAAACAAAATTCTAAAAAAAAAAAATTGGCAGAAAATCTTTACCTTAATTGTGTCTACACTGTTATATAACACTATATAATGCGCCTTTCCAAGAAGTACACGACAGCTTACCTTTCTGGGCCTGTATAATAGGAAATAGAAATAAACGAACCCATTTCCCTTCATAATGCTTTCCATGTTCCATACATCCAAAATAGGTAAAGCGATGAAATAATAATAATAATAATAATAATAATAATAATAATAATAATAATAATAAAACGGAGTAATGCTTAATAAATTATCCTCATTGCCACAATTTTGTGAACACTCTCGAGCATAGTATTGACCCAACAATAACTGCACTATACTAAAAAAATAAAGTAGTTCTTCGTAAGGTCATGTGGAAGGAAAACATCAGCAAGAGCATCGTTGAAACAAGTATAAAAATATATTTAATGTTTTGCATTTGACATAATTTTGTGAACAGTGCCGAAGAGGAGGGTAAGTCTTCACCTAACAAACATTTTTTTGCAATTTCCCTTACATAAATAAGTGAGTGACTGCTGGAGTCACAAAATGCAAAGGTAAAGGTTTAAACACATGCATTCAATAGATAGTATCAGGAAAGTAAGACAACTGCATAAAAATGTAAAAGGCGTCAGTCAAATATCTCGTGTTCTTATGCTATCTCCGAGCTCTATCCACAAAATGCTCCATAACGTTTTATGACAAGATCAAAAAGAAACGGGGACCCAAATTCAAGGTTACAAACTACGAAAGGAGGAGAATAAAACGTTATATATGTCAAATTGAAAATGAAAATGCAAGAATAACAACCAGAAAATTAAAAGAGAAATGTGGTTTTCAAGTGTCACCAAGAATGGTTCACCGTCGAGTACTACCAAGGAGAAAAGGAACTACCAAGGCAGACGTGGACAAACGACTTGTGTGTGCAAAAGTATGGTTGAGCGAATCACATCCCTTCTAGAAACAGTGTTTAGAGATGAAAAAAAAGTTTTCATATGATGGGCCAGATAACTCTGAGACAGTCACAGCAAAGTCAGCAGAATTAAACATCAAATGGGAGGGAGTGCGCTTAAAGGTCACGTGAAAGCAGCCAATTATTTCAAGTTATTACAGGAAATGGTGCAGCCTAAACTTGATTCAAATTCGGTAAGGGCAATTACTATTTTCAGTAAGATAATCGAAAAATTTATACAGCCAAAATTGTCACCAACGGATTCAGGGAATCACACTTCAAAGTGATTGACTGGCCTGCTGCAAATCCGGATCTAAATATCATAGAGGACATTTGGCATCTAATAATTATAAGTAATCCTGTTTATGAAGGAAAGCAGTTCTCAAATGGTACAGACTTATGGGAAGCTATCTAAACGGCGGTCAACAGCATTGTTGCAACAAAACGTGATGTTGTCAAGAAACTTTACAGACAATATAACAATAGGTTGCTAGAAATTGTTGAAAAGTAAGGTGGGATAACGAAATATTAACTGCTTGCGTCAATGAATACCAATATCGGTAATGTTGAGTGTTCACAAAATTGTCTCACACGAAATAACAAGAATATCGCTTGACTGTGGAAAACTGGATGTATTGTTGTTTTATTGAGGTACTTAAAATAACCCATGCGAATAATACAATAAATATTAGTTATTGTTTGTATATCGTGCTCTCTCATTTGGGGTGTTCTCTAAATTGTGGCAAGAAGGATAAATACAACGCAATATGAATGCAAGAACTGAAGTTAAAGTAGAAGTTCAAATAAAATTTGAAATGGTTGAATTGTTCAAGTAGAATATTAGTTTTTATGTTTAAAACACATTAATGGTATCAAAAAAGTTTTAAAAATCATATAAGAGGTTGGTGAAAACATTATAGTTGTGCATTTTTACCCAAGGGTTTTTTCAGAGTCGATTTTCGTGTTAAATAAATCCAAATTCAATGCTGTACTGGTGGCGTCGACACACATACACACTGAAAAGAATGTCATTTCCTCATTGCGAATAAAAGAAACGAAGTGGAAAAATTCTCAGGAGGTAATGGAATATATTTTATTCATGGCAACAGAGAACTCTGTCGAAAAGAAAAGTTTCTACGCAAAAAGTGTCATGTAAATGTGTTTGAGCTTTTTTTTTCACGTATTTAAAAATGTCATGGGTACACGCAGTGCAAGGTAGATTTTTTTTTTATAATTTCGACAACTTATGCCAATTTATAATAAAAATATAATAGCTTATGGTAACCTCTTTCAAGTTTCGTTCCGCTTTTATAAAGGAGTCTATAATAAAAATTCTTTTCATGGATTTATTCCATAAAAGAAATCGACGCTTTATTTGCTTCAACTTGCATAAATCTTTTCTTATACATATGCAAATTCCCAAGTACAAATCTAAGAATACTCATAAAGAGACAAATAAACTTTAAAAAATTCTACAGAAAACAATTTGGTTATTTACTATTTGAAAAAATGGAAGGAAAAATTCTACGACTTGGATTCGTACCAGGAATACGAATATCACGCTCGACGCCCCTACCAATTGGGCCATGGCAGACACGGTATAGCAAGGCTGTCTGCAAGTGATTTAAAGACTGCGAGGCAGTCAAGATGGAAGACCCAATGATAGGGCAGGCTCCCGACTCATAGATCGGGACTTTTTCCTATCCAAACCATTAGAAAGTTAAAATGATGGTAGAGGCGTCGAGCCGATACTCATGGTTCCTGGTTTGAATCCAGGTCGCAAAATTTTTCCTTCATTTTTTCAAATTATAGCTGGCCTTATGTTTGAAGAATTAATTCCAGTTTTTAATTAGTAAATTCTGTTATTGTCTTGCGAATTACCGTTTAGGTGGTCATATTTTACCAAAAAACTAAAGATCAAAGAAAATCTATAACTGGAAATACTTCATTCATATTATATGTGCAAATACTGTTAGGCTAAATTACACCTAGGCTAATTTAGAATTCCGTTATTTACGTTTACTGGATAAACTTTAATAGGTAATGATAAAGCGCAAATCAATAAATGAAATAATAATGTCATTTAAATTAGGAAATATGAGGGGACTGAATTTTAATCGTAAAAAATACAAAGAGAGAACGCATGCTTCTCTAGAGCACACGTTTAAATCAGAATCGACGGAAACTTTGCTGTATGATTTTAAGTTTACACGAAAGTGGAGTCATATTACCTTTAATAATAGTCAAATGTTCTACTCTCCATAGAACTTGCTCATCCAGAAATAATGAATCAGATACAATCGATCTTGTCGAATAGAGGCCATCAGGTAGAAAACTTGATTTAATATCCAATATGGCACTCAGATTGTTTGAGCATTGCGTGACAGACGTCTTCAACATCTTTTGCTAGCATATTGACTGCGGCTCATACGAAGCTACTTGGTACCGTACAAACTAAAGAAAAATGTGCAACATTTGGTTAGTTGTATGATGTTGAAGCTTTATCAGAAACCAAATTGATTGCCAATGAGATCGATTACGTGAAATCCGCGAAAAGCTAAACCTTATCTCAAATTCAGTGAATGGTTGAGCACATTGTTCTTGGAAGTTGCCTTCAGGATACCGTTTAGAAATAACAACCAGAAGGTGGTATCTTTGTCAGACTCAATAGTTATCTTAGGATAATGGTACACGGTAATACGGTACCCGGTTGACAAGCAATGACTTAAAAGAGGCCAACATTTAAATTCGCCTAGAGATCAAGGTCTCGCATACATAGATTCGATTATTACCTTCGGTTAGAGACTCATTGTTAAGATAGTTATAGACCAAAACTGCTTCAGCCGAGCTCGACAATTTTCTAGTATCGATGTCTGCCACTCAGATGAAATGCGGTTTTTGTTTATCACTATTTCTATCGACTGAAAATACTGTTGCCGTCTTCCATGTAATCACAGAGGACGGATTTAGAAGTAAAAGAAGACACAAAAACCCTGGAATGAAACAAAAATTGAACACAGAATAGTAAGACCCTGAAAAAAGCTGACGTTTCGGATAAAGTGAAAGTCTCTATACGAAACGTCAGCTTTTCAGGGTCATACTGTCTTGTATTCAAATTATATAATCACAGAGGAAATGCACTATGTGGTCCATTTCCATAGATTTGCAAGCACAATGTATGAGACGACCACATACGTATGTTTACAATGAACTAGCAGGTTATGGAAGATATTTTTTTCAGTAATCAAGATGATAAGGAGGCGTTATTAATTAGTATGGTCAGAAATTATTTCTACTATAACAAAGGAAACATATACGTTCCTTGTAATTGAGCCATTGTTCCTATCAATCCTAGACAAGTCAGAAAATTATTTAAACTTACTGATTCACTATTTAAACTGATATCCAATGCGCTAAATGCTCTATGAATTTTTATTTAAGATGCATTAAAATTCATATACGAGTGAGGCAAAGTTCGGTAATAGAGCGTTTAACTCGAAAACAATTTGGTGTAGGTTAATAAAATTAAAAATATTATTACTAAGCAGGAAAGGGGCTACTTGGTAGTGACATCTTCAAGTTAATGAATTTTGGAAATTTATCTCCTAAACCATGACAGATAGAGACATAGTGTCAAATGCGAAGTTGTAGAGCACCCTTCAATTACTTTAGATCGAATGTTAAAAATTACTGCTTTATTTAGGGGAAATTAAAGAAAAAAATTGCTTGAAGTTGATAAGGTACATCACGTCATTTGCAGAGAAGCCCATCGTTGGTGTGCAACAAACCACTAAATTTGGTGTGATTTTTTTCCAGCATACTGTAGCATTGATTTACCCACAGTCTGGCTGTCATTCTTGCCTCCTTTTGCCTGTCAATTTAGTGGTTTGGTCCACGCCAACGATGGGCTTCTCTGCAAATGACATGAAGTACCTTACCAATTTCAAACATTTTTATCTTTAATTTCCCTCAATAAAGCAATGATTTTAACATTCGATTTAAAGTAATTGAAAGGTGTTCTACAACTTTGAAATTAACATTATGCTTCTATCTGTTAAAGAGATAAGTTTCCAAACTTCATGAACACTTTCTTGTATAAACTTGAAAATGTCACTACCAAGTAGACCTTATCCTGCTTAGTAATAATATTTTTAATTTCATTAACCTACACCAAATTATTTTCGAGTTATACACTCTATTACCAGACTTTTGCCTCGCCTGAATATTTAAAGAACAGTAAGCCTATATTAAAATATCCGCTGTTTGGATGTTCAGTTTAATAACGTGGACCACATTTCCGAGTATTCTCACAATCTGTTCGGTTTAAAAGAAGCCATTAGTCACTCCATGTGATTACCGCAGTCATAGAAATAATCCTACATTAATCCAAAGCATAATCTGTGATATCTTAATCTCACAAATTCTCATAGTTAATTTTTAACAAAATAAATATGCAATTAAATTTATCCACAAAGCCCATTCATAATAAGGTTTGGTTTGTTTGGTATTAACGTCCTATTCAACTGCTATGGTCATTTCAGGACGGCGTTATAGGGGCCGCAAATTTTGCCTCGCAAGAGTTCTTTAACGTGCAGCCGGCAAACGACTACATGGGACCAACGGCTTTACTTCCCTTCCGAAGGAAGTGCGTGATCTCAGGATTTCCCCCCTGAAAAATCCTCGTCGTCCTCGGCCGGGATCGAACCCGCGTACTCGGGCATCAGAGGCGAACACGCAACCGCTGAGCCACCGATTCCGATCCATTCATAATAAGAATGAGACAAATGACTTTAAATAGTCACGTAGATATTCGAGAATGATTTTTTTTTACTTTTTTTAAATAATCATGATAATTTTAAAGATTGTTTGTTATTATTCAAAATATATTGTGTTGCTTTCTTTTATTATTAAAAATAATTATTATAATACAATGATGACTATTAAAAATCTGCAGATGTTTATTAAAAACAAAGTTGAAAACAGAGGTTAAAATAGAGCTGTTTGATCCCAGATGATCAAAATACTTTCATTATTATAATGACTCATTGTGCTTTCTCTCTATTTTTCACTTCATGAAAAATAAAAAAAAAAAAGGTAGATGAACGATCTCTAGTTTTACGTAGGAGTGAAAAAAAAAACCCGTTAAAAATCAACTCTTAGCAGGTACCAAAGAAAAATCATCTTTAAAATTCTCATTAAAATGCCGACATATCGTTATCATAATATTGTAGGTAGAGTGAGAAAGGGGGTGAAAACATGTTTTAATAAAAAAAATTTGAAGGAAGGAAAAATATATAAAAAAAATCTTTTCTCAAATGATGGAAATTATCTCCGCTCGCAATCAAATGTGTGATTAACGATCGACCGGGAGGGAATTTAAAAATCCCATTCCGGGCTTATCGTGTTAAAAATAATGATTATTTTCCTTGAAAACAGTTAAAATTAGGCTAGCAATTATGATCGCTCCTCATCTTATTTGACAAGTTTTTCTCCGTATATTGTCTGCACGATCTTGTAATTAATGAAGCCATTTGCCGGTTGCCTTCAAACCAACGCCTGATAGCCGACGCTAATTGATTATTGAAACTCTCCGTTTCTCTCTCACTCTCATTCTCTCACTCTTTCTCTCTTAACTCCTTTTGTTCCGATAACACATACATACACGACGGAAGAACGAGAGAGGGAGAAATTTAATTGAAACTTGGTGTAAGAAAAATGGCAATAACGATAGGAAAAAACACCCTCTCCGTTTAACTACTGTAACATTTCTAGGCAATAAACGCTTTCATGGAGTTAATTCGCTCCTTATTGGAAATGTTTAAAATTAGCTAATCCTTCATCTCCGGGTCGCTCTCTGCGTTAAACCTAGACTGCTTTCATTTTACGTAGTTATTCGAGTCACTTTTCGTATTTAAATATAAATTAATTTTCAGAAAACTATTATTCTTTTACGTTACGTTTTTTTTATTGATGGAAATACACTGAAGTACCAAAAGTCACAGGAGCGTCGTATGCAAATTTTCAGGTGTCGTTTGCAACGCTTAAAAAGTGTATAAAGGGTCACAGCGTTATCAGTGCTGTCACTTCGACTATTATGGCTACACGACGAGAATTATAGAGTTTGAACGTGGAATGATAGTTGGAAGTAGACGCCTGGGACATTCCATTTCTGAAGTGATGCGGGCATTCAATATTCCTCCAAACCGTCAAGGATGTACAGAGAGTACCTCATTTCAAGCAATACCTCCCACTATGGACATCTTAGCAGAATGATCCTTCGTAACAGATATATGTCACTAAGTTAATAAATAGTCACAATCAATGAGAGGCGTACAAGAAACGTGTCTGAGTTCGTCCAGCGAAATTTGGCACTGATGGGATATGGCAGCAAAAGACCGACAAGAGTGCCTTTACTCTCATCGAGAGTTGCGCCTCGCCTGGGCTTGTGAATAATTAACTGGGCCTTAGATGACTGGAAACACATAGCTTAATCCGAAGAATCACGATTCAATTTGGTGCAAGCTTGATGGTTAGACACTTTCTAGCGGCATGAAGTCATGGACCAACTTGTCAGGAAGGCACTGTTCAAGCTGGTAGTAGTTTCATCATGGTGTGTGTGGGAATGTTTACATGGAATCGTTTGGGTTCTCAGATCAAATTGGACCTACTATTGACTAGGAATCATATGTCTAGCTGCTTAGCGACCATTTGCAGCTCTTCATGCCCTTCGTGTACCCTAACAAGGATGGGATGCTCCAGAAGGGCAATGCGCCATGTCACCGGGTCAACATTACCCGCCATTCGTTTGAGGATCATTCTGAACAATTCCAACGAATGAATTGGCTACCTAGATCATCAGACATGAACCCCATCGAGCATATTTGGGATATTATCGGACGATCCATTTGTGTACAACAAACTGCATCTGCAAAACTCATGCGATGATGGGCGGCTATCGAGACTGCATGGCTGATCATCTATCTCTTCAGAGGACTTCCGCCGATTGGTAGAGTCCATGCCACTTCGAGTTGCTGCACTTCGCCGGGCAAAAGGAGATCCTATACGATATTCGATAGGCATCGCATGACGTTTGGTACTTCAGTGCAGTTGCCACGATGTGAGCCACTTATTATGGTAACAAAGGGACAATATAAATAATTCATTCGGTTTCAAAACACTGTATTTTCCAAGGTATTGCACATACGAGTATAAGTGATGCATTAAAACAACCGAAACTCACTATGCTTGCATCCTGATACACCAGTTGGCAGCACAAGTGCAGAGCCGTTACAATATGGCGAAATGCAGTAAAAGAGTTTCTGTATGTTGGAATATGCGAGATGTACATCTGTTATTGCAGTGAAGCGTGCATTCATAAGAGAGTATTGAAACGACCCACCGTCTAAACAAAGCATTTGACATTGGCATCGGCAGTTTAAGGGCAGTAGTTGTCTTGTAAACGGGATAGTACCGGTTAACCAATTGTGTCAGCTGAAACAGTGGAGATAGTGTATGTACGTCGTGTGAACCGAGGGGCATACAAAGAACATCTGTAGAGTGTGAAGAAAACTTGGTGAGTTTACGGATCTTTTCATATCTAAATTATATTTGTAATACCTTGAAAAATACAGTGTTTTGAAATCGAATGAATCCTTTATAATAGCCCTGTATTAAACTGTATAGACCATTCATATCAAAGACCAAAATTTTGATATAATGCATATCGATATCTTTACATATCTGGTTATGTAATATTGGTAAAAATATACGCTTATTTAGTTGAGTTCTAGACAGAGAAAATGGTCTATAAGGACCGTTCAACTGACTATGCGTGGCTTTGCCCGAACATTTGAAGTGTTGAATAGTTGATTATTTACGCTGAGATTAGGAGAAAAGGCAGGTCAAGCGCTCAGTTAAAAAAGAGACAGTTTTCAAATCAAAGAAGTGGAAATCTTTCGGGTTTGCAAAGAGTTAATGGAGACATCTGCTTGAAAAGCCAAACCTCATGCTGCGCTTGCAAAAGCAGACATCCTCCAACATTTTGCTGGAGGCTCGAATTACAGTCTAGAACTCCCCTCCTCTTGTAGCTTTTCATCTTCTGTCCTGTGGTGGCGATATGGTTTCAGCTCCAGCCTACCAGCTTCTTGGCGGAAGGAATGCAGAAACTTGTTGACCGTTTGGACACTATCTGAACCACATGAATGACTATGACAATTTCAGTCAAAAGTTTACAAACTGAAGATGGGATAAAAATCCCGAAAACGTTATTTTTTCTTCATTCAAATTTTATTATCAACTTGCTACTGATCATCGGACTTTCATCTAGATTTTCTTCTCCTGTTTACTGTGTTTCTTTCGTGTTTTCCTGTAATATTTCTTCACAAGACTTTTTTCATCCGTGTTCGTCTACATCAGCTCCATAAGACCTTCGTTTCATATGTGTTTCGTCTTCTTCAATATTTGTATTTCTCCACATCGGGTGACTTTTTTTTTAACTATTTTTAATATTTATTGTATTTCTATTTTTTTGAATTAAAATGAAGTTATCATTTTTTAAAAATTAATTACACTGTATATGTTTTATCCTTTAACACATAACAGCATCATAATAAATTCTCGAACGAAATGAAAAAATAATTTTGATTGACGGGCGATACAATTTTGATTGACGGGCGTTTGAAAGTACATAATAAAAGTGATAAGTGAAAAAATAGTTAACAAAATGAGCGAAGTACCGAAGTAACAAAGGCAAATGTCACAATTTACACTCTTTGAATTGGAATAAGAATTTCTTTCGGCAATGGGTTGTTCATGAACTTTATGCGATCTGATTACTCGAATTTATGTCCTGGCTTGCTTTAATTCGTCTCAAAGGAATTCCATTCCAAGATAGATTAGAGTTGATAATCGTCCAATATTAGATAACATAAATCATAACGAAATAAGCCAGCCTTTATGGGTAGTTCAAGTTTAATCTTGTTTCAAGGGTTTTCCTCTGCCCCCTGTTTGTCTTTCAATCTCATTAGCTACTGGGCAAAGTGGAAAAGCAATGAATTTTAAACAGATGTCATCGACTGGCTTGTAGCAATCGCTTGGAATTTCGCCCGATTAGATGACTGTCCTTTGTCTCCCTATTAAATTCCTAATCGTATGTTTTCGGGGGGGTTATCCGTTTATGCAAACGAAATCGCTAAAACTCGGCTTCCATATATGTTTCACATCAAATATTTAAAATGTCTGTTGCTCCAGCGAAAATTCGGAAATTGTTTGCCCCAAGTTCAAATCCAATATTTGATCAATGAAATATTTTATGATCATATAAATTTTTAATTACTTTAAAACTGTTTGAACCGAAGCTAATCGATAAAATGATTAAAAAAAAACGAATTTGATGCCATCCATACTATGAATTAGAAATGTATTAAATTCTCTTAGTAAATTTACATATAGCTTTACCTAAACATAATGCATATGTTGAACATTCGACTTTTGATGGATTGGGAATGGCTTTAACGTTTTAAATTGTTTTAATAACACGATGCGTAGATTTTAAGTTATTTTAGATGGCAAAATGTTTCCGTAAATTATTAACTATTGAGACTTTTACAGAAGGAAGCTAAAATGAAATGACTATTCCTAATGACAGACGGTTTTACATTTACCTAGCTTAAATTTACTAAAATTGAATTTAAATAGTTAATCATAGTGGCAGTAAGTGATAAATTACGCATTGTACAATTATGGTCGTAAGATTAAATGAAAATCCATGAAATGCAAGTTCTCAGAAACTAATCATCTAATGATATTGAATAGAAGTAATTGAACTAGATTAAATGGAACAAACTAGTTAATGGCTCTCTCCATTCCAATTGAACACAAAGGCTGTAATAGTTTAAAATTAGATCATGTAAAGCTGTTGAATCTACTGATTAATTGTTCTCTAACCCATTTAGTCACTAAGCCTTCTTGAATGGATTAGGTGCAATTCCATGTAGTTAACGTGAGATTTGACCACACAGTTTGGCTCAATTATTATGAATGATTTATAATGTTTGGAATGACGCGAAATTGAGAAAAAGAAGTGAAAAATATTTCTTAGCATTAATACAGTGATTGAAAATTGTATAAAACCACAAACAAGAATATTGAATCAAATATTAATTGGAATTTGTAATATTACTTAAAGCAATTTTGTAAAATTCTGTTTAACTATTTAATTTCAAAAATTCATTATTGATAACTGATAAGCAGTGAAACACTTGAAAATGTATTTGCTATTTGTATTTAATTTTTATTTTATTTTACTACTATGTTTATACAGGGTAACTCATCTAAAGTGAACCAATAGCTAACTTCTAAAATACAAATCTGACAGAGTAATTTCAATGGAAGAATCATTTACTTTTATGTGATTGGTTTTTATGTATTCCATTTCCAAAAAATACCGAAGCCATTTTCGAATACGGAAGTCAACTTTAAAATGAGCAATGGAAACCGCTATTTTAATGGTATTTTCAGAATGTACACAGTATTTGACAAATGTTTTATTCTTGGTGGGTTTTTTTTCAACTGATCCAACCATTTAGGAGAAAGAGGCAGTGAAAGTGTGGTATGTTTGGATTTAAAGAAAACGTAAAAAACAGAAACTGTTCCTAAACACAATGGATTACAGATACAGCTTACAGAACTCGACCAACAACACCTGAGGATATTAGTACATGTCCAAGCTGCGTGCAGTATGCTGGAGGAGGGAACGATACTGCATTCAAAAAGGTCTCTGCAACATCACTTATAGATGTGCACATGTATTTGAACATTTCTTTTAACAACATTTATTGTACAACCATTGTTTTGCATTACTCTAAAAATGTTATGTTCAAATAAAAACAATGTTATCAATTTTATAACCCATTGTGTTTATGAACACTTACTGTTTTTTGCCTTTTCTTTAAATCCAAACACACCATATTTGCACTGCACAGCCTCTATCTTTTAAACGGTTGGATCAATAGAAAAACACCAAAAATAAAAAATTTCGCAAATGTTGTGTACAATCTGAAATTACCATTAATAATAGGGGTTTCCATTGAACATTTCAAAGTTGACTTCCATATTTTAAATTGGCGTCGGTTTTTCTGGAAATTAAAGTACAGTCCTCATCCGGTAAGTTAGACCTCGACATTGAAGGGAAGAAATTTATTCTATTGCTAAAATGGGAGGCAAGAGGATAAAAATAAAATCTGATGTTGCAGGGAAGTACAAGTACTACATCAGATTTTTTTTTCATTCTCTTGCCTCCCATTTTAGCAATAGAATAAATTTCTTCCCTTCAAGGTCGAGGTTTAACTTATCGGATGAGGACTGTACTCTGACGGTTGTGTATTTTAGAAGTTGGCTATTGATTCACTTTAGGTGAGACACTATATAGGGCAATTTTTTTGAAGAACTCAAACTTTTGACTTCTTTGGTTACAGTACAGCGATACCACGAGATACTAACCGTGTTTGCCATTCCACAAATACAACACGAACGAAGGTTTATAACTCAGACAATTCTTGTGGTAGAGAGAGCATCCCTCATATTGCACGGTCGATACAGAAGCTACTATTCCACCATTTCACTGAAGAAGAGATTAGTCCTTGCTTTTTTTCTTGCTTTCACCTCGTTCCTTTGACATCTCTCCATATTGAAGTTGATGGAGGCCTTGAAATATATAGGAGGAAAACACATAATTCCCAGGATAGAACAGTATAGAAAACTCTCCATTTCATAGCATCACTATGTTATTTTTGGTCGTCTGAAAATCAATAGCTACGGTGGCACTTTCCTATCTTGCAGCCTTAAAGGACAATTTAAAGACTTAATTCAGTAAGTTATATTCTTCAACCCATGGTACATTCCGCCATTGAACACACTGTTTGCCGGATGGAAATTGTGACCACTAAGACGATCACCATGTTGAGCAATAACCACTTCATCAGATGGACAAACAATTAAATGTATCATGTTTTAGATATAAGAGTAAATTAAAAATTTTTGGTGCCATTGCTTGCGAAATAAATGAAATTTATTTTTGACTTCAGATTCAATTTGTACAGATATTTTGGAACAATTTCTTTACTTTTTTTTTCAAATTTTTTCCTTCATCTATAATAAGTAAGATTTAAATTGGGTGCAATTCTGATGCTTATTTATTTTCTCAAAAATACAAAAGATACGAAGTTGTTTGAAATCTTTTGCCTTAGTAACAAAATCCGTTTGTTCTTTTATTGTTGCTCTTGGTTTTATAATTTTTTTACGTCTTCATTGATCTTTATATGTCTTTTCTGTTGCCGGATGTCGTATGACCATTTCACAGTTTATACATTGAATAAAGGCTATCATCCATGGAAGCGCATGCAGTAAATTCCTCATTTCAGACAGTTGAGCGATTCATAAATCGAATCCCGAGAATAAAAAATTATGGAATCTTTATTTTTATTTTTTCCCAGATAACATTTTTATATCTTATATTCCTTATTATTCGCAATAATAACGAGAACCTTTCCTCGTTTGCGTTCGAACAGGTGTGCTTCAGCTTATTTTCCCCCTAGCAATTTCTCTGCTACTTTTCCTTCTTTGCGAGCAATTTTGAAGAATCTTTTGGTTACGGAAAAAAAACTTTTCTCCGTATCCTAGTGAAAACAATCCTTTGGTCCCACATCTCTTGAGAGCAAAGAAAATGGGTAGCGATGATGGCTGAATTGCATTCATCTCTGCGGAGAATAATCCACTTTTGCTGTAGCCCCGGCGCATCCAATGAGTGTGCAGGGGTTGAAGAGGGCGCCGATGCACTTTTGAAGCTCACACACTAAAAGGGAAAAAGGAACAAAAGAGAAGAGGAGTCGAGATTTTTGCGACCGCCTGTAAATTCGCCCTCAGATTGAAATGCAACGTTTGCTATTTTTATAGGCTTCTTGTGGAGGAGAGTGGTAGTGTTAAAGTCGCTTCCATTCTATCGTAAACTCTAAATAACTGAGATACACCGTCTGAGCCCTTTTCTTTCTTTCCTTCTTTCTTTTCTTTATTCACCCGTTTCTCTTTCCTGTCATGCAATTTTAACGATTCAAAAGTAGAGGGGATAAAGTCACGTATTTTATTGCTCTCTTAAAGAAAATACTTGAAGAGGGAAATCGCTGTTTATTGGTAATTGTCTACTTGTTTATTTATGTTTTCGCTTTAAGTGAAACCGATAAGGGCGATATATTATTTAAGCAGAAAACTTACGTTAAGAAGATAAGAACAAAAGTAGTAACTTCTGAATCTTGCATTATTAAAATTTCTAAATTATTGTTTATAGAATCATAATGCTTAAAGTTGAAAATTATTAATGTAACAATCATTTCCTAGTTATTCAAAACAGCTATTCTTATATACACAATATTTTGTTTTAAAGGTGACGTGAACTCATTCAATAGATGAAACGGAGACTTCTTTTTTCAAGAATCAATGAATGAATTTTTTTTTTCAATTTCTTTTCAATGAAAATAAACGAAACTTTATTGAATGCTCTTTTTTGTGAAATATTTCAGATTTAATTATTCTTGAACACGCGTTTTTTCCGTCTGTCTCTTTGTTGTCTAAAACAAGTTTTGACATTCATTATTGAGCAACAATTTATCTTCACTGTTTTTCCTCTTAGAAGAAATGATCATACTGGCAAAACTCTGACATCACAAACTGCTCCACGCAAACGAAACTCCAAAGACAAGCAGGAAAACTGGATTTATTTAAATTTCTTTATGACGAAAAAAAAACGAAATTGGAAAGAAAACCCTAACGCTTCCTACACGGAATCTATCTCTTAAACGGTTGGACAATTGAAAAAACATCAAGAATAAAACATTTCTCATATGTTGTAAACAATCTGAAAATACCTTTAAAAATGGGGCTTTCCACTTCCATATTCTAAAATGGCGTCTTTTTCTCAATAGAATAAACATAAAAAACCCTAACAAAAAAGTACAATAATTCTTCCATTGAAAGTACTCTGTCAGATTTGTATTTTAGAAATTTGGCTATTTGTTCACTTTAGGTGAGACACCCTGCATAAAGAACAGAGATCAATCAATGATCAAGTATTTAATATCAACGTTGGGAAACAATCTATTATACATGAGAATCCTTTCTCCCAAAAATTTATTTTAAAACCAAACACATAAAATTTAAAGAATAAACAAAAATGTACAAAAAATTTAAATTTCTGATTTTCTGTAACATTACAATCAAAATTAAAACTGAAACCAACCTTCCAGTCAAAATATGCAACTTAACGGAGAGTACATAACATTTTACGGAGATTACACAACGGGAAGAAAGGTCAACTTTATCGTTGACTGATGGGACACTGTTTTTACATGGACTATTCCAACTTGATATTGGAACTTTTTTCCCGTAAAATGGAAGTGGGAAAAAGGTTCCAATATTTCCCGTATTTTAATTTTTTGTACATTTTTTTATTCTTTAAATTTTACGTGTTGGGTTTTAAAATAATTTTTGGGAGAAACGATTCTTAAGTATCAATCAATGATGCATTGCTCATTTTGTTCGATAACCCTTGCCATCTTTCAATGAGTTTCATACTTCCCTGTTCATAGAAAGACCTGTCCTTAACGGCGAAAAAATGAACAAGGTGTTGATTTATAGTTTTATCTGAATTAAACATTATATCATGCAGAGTTTTGAGACGAGAGCGAAACTAGTAGAAGTCTGTCGGTGCAAAGTCAGGCGAATATGGTGGCTGTGGCAACACATTCCATCCGAGCTCTAATAATTTTTGTTGGGTGATTAAACTTAACGTGTGGTCTCGCGTTGTCATGATGGAACAACTTATTTAAGGTTAACGTTTCAAGATGATAAATTGCTCTGGACGTTTTTAGATGATAAATTCATTCAAACTGTAAACTGTCGATAGTACAGTTCAAAATTATTAAAACAAAAACAACTCAAGAATGGTCAATGAGGGTTTTATCCTATGCCACACCTCAGATGTTTAAATTATTGATGAAAATAAGGAAAAAATTCCCACAGCCTGTATTTGAATCAAGAAATTCCAGCCCATCACGCTGATGCGTTAACCAATTGCGCCACTGCGGACATGGAAGTATTTCGTTATATTTGTCATTTAGATTGGTTAAAACAGTTATCTAGTTCGCAGTTTGGGACTATCTTTCCTAAGACGTAATATTCATTAAAAAAAATCATTGATAACGAAATCAGTATTTGGTTTTTTGGTAAGAGTTCGAGAAAGACGGCACTAAAGTCCCACCATGGTGAGAGCATAATCGTCCTGTGATGAATGTCTGCTTTCGATTTCATTTGAGGCGAATCATCACGTCGGGACCCAGATCATTTGCACACTACATTATGTAAACAATTCACTTCACATCACCACTTATCAGTCGCTTCTAAAAAGGATCGTTTTCTCACCTTTAAGCATATTGCAAATGTTTCTACGCGCCGTCAAATGAATTTTTTGGGTTCATGATAAACCGAAATATCGAGCTTGCTTACGTTACCAGCTAATTCAGGTGGTGTGAATGCTTGAATGATGGATGTTCAATGTTTCTGTAATCTATAGTGTCATGTAACGATATTTCATTCAAATAGATAGTTAATTTTGGGACACAATGTATAATAAGTTCGTGTCGGTAATTTGGGTTATAGGAATTAGTTGGATAGTGAACCTGATCAATCGATTTTAATAAGAACTTTGGACAGAATAGCTTTGAATATCATAATACAACGGAGAATATAGAGTACAAATATGTTAAAAGTGACAGTTCCCAAAATGTTAGCTAAATAACTAATTGCTTTATGCAAATACTCAAATAATATTAGCAAAATAAAAATAACGATGCAATGCAAACATCACATATAATTCAGTACAATTCACACATACATACAATTCAGTACAATTCATAATCGTTCTTTCATCATCATTTGGGGATAGTACAATAGACCTGAGGTCGCAGTGCTTGGTTCTTTGACAGCCACACCTTTCAAATTCATTACTCACTACGTTCTTTATTGAGCGTAGAGAACGTATCTTTCTTATCATCTTAAGGAAAAAAAAGAAATACATTCCAAGCTCCCTCTAAAGATTACTAATAAATTTGATAAAACACTCGACTATATCTCTATTTATGTAATTTATATAAACAAATTATGTAAACAACTTATACATAAATCAATATTAAAAAAATTGCTGTGTAGTGATCGTAAGGATAGTCCCCAATTTAGGCCAACTCTTGCATGGTTAAACATGGGTCGGTCTCTACTAATCTCTCTGGCATATCCATTCTTGATGATACATAGAAACACCTCACAATGTAGGATAAATTTATTATCACATGTACGAATTTCGATCACCCTGTGATTATCTTTCACTGTGAAATGATACACTGAAAGATGATCACAGGGTGTTCGAAATATTTATATGTGATAATAAATTTATCCTGTATTTTGGACAAGAGGTGTTTCTATGTATCATCAAAGCATTTATGAACAGCATTTGGTTGGTTTCTATATCTATTCTTATTGGTCTTCCGACTCGGAGACTATGTGACAGGTCAAAAAATTCCTTCGAAGCCGTTTATGAAATGGTATCAGGGTATTCAATGGTATCCCTCACAGAAGTTTCGAGATGATATCCCGACGAAATGTATACGGCATACAATAACGTGTATGCTGTTTACTACTCTCATGTTCGCTTACTTCTTCTGATGGCTAATACTGACTCGAGCCAAGTATTTAGTATCCCGCATGGACTATCGGCAAGCTTTCACCATCGGGTATATCGTCATCAGACTTTATTCTCCAACCTAATAAAATCGAGAGAATTTCTGAATATATCAGAAATTTTATTAAATTTAAAAAGATTAAAAGATTTTAATAAAATAATTTCTACAGATGAAATTTACAGAATTTTGGGTAAATTCATGTTAAAATTAAAACTTATGAGTTTATTGAGTCTATTATGTGTCTGTATGACAGCTTTTGAGACCATATCTAAAAGTACTTTATGATTAATTTTGTCACTTCAAATGTTTATTGAGGGGAGAAAAATCAGATTAAAAGGTCTTTTCATGTGTCCGAAACTAAGATCGATTGCAGAAATTACCAGTGCGCACCACCGAACCCGAATCCCTTATTAGCTTTTCTTTGACTAATATTAATCTTTCATTTAATCAGATAATTAATTTTTGATGCCTTTCAGGTTCATAATGAAGGTAATATTCAATTTGTCTAGGGCTTTGAATTGATGAGTAAATAGGCTCATTTCCAAATCTAAAATTTAATTACGTTTTTGGTAATTATCTTTCAAACTGTTTGGAATTCGGCGGATAAAAGTCCTGAAGTAGGGATAAAATTATCTATTTCACTTTAACAAATACATAAACTTCCTATTGTTAATTCATCAAATCACAAATGGCAGATTTTCACAACAGGTAATCAATTTTGAGTAGCAAATAAGCAGGAAAAATCATTAATTTTCATTAGTGTCGAAGTAAACCGCCTCTATTTCAAATGATAGCAAGCCTTCAATCGTGTAGTAAATGGTGGTTCTATCATATAGCAAATTATATAGAAAATAACTAGTCTGGTTTTCTATCTATGTTGTCCTAATCATTAGACCGTTAGTTCATTTCGTGTATGTACTAGTCAATTTCTCTCTCTCTCTCTTTTTATTAAGGCTCGGAGGATATTTGAACAAATAACCAGTCAATTCAAGGAAGGAACGTCACAAGGAATATACCGTAGGAGAGAAAAGAAAAATAGATAATCAAGGTTTCTCCGCCATGTAACGAGGTGCTAATTTCATTTAATCCCCTAGTCCGTACAGGTCGAACCCCGTTATAACAAACTGCTTGAAAAGTTAAAACTTAAAAATTATAAAAATTAGAAGCATTTTTGTATGCTATAATGAGAAAAGCAATTTATTTAAAAACAGTTACAGGATTTGAAGTTGTTCAAAATTTATTAAATTTAATATAAGGTTGAGCAATGCTAAAAAATCAGATACGGTTGTTTGTTATTTTGTTGGATGATAGTCATGCACGAGACCGAACGTCATCAAACTAATGCTTAAGTGCTGAGTCCAAATCTCAATAATTAGCCTTCTTTATTATTTTTTCTTTTGGGTCCAAATTCTCTTGATTGATATAAATTACTATAAGAGGACACGCTAGGCAAAAATTCGAATTTTGGTCAAAAAAGGAAAATTTTTTTATAATAATCTTTAATCCTTGTTATGTCGATCTTTGCAGATCGGCCTCGCTGGCTCAGCGGTTGCGTGATCGCCTCTGATGCCCGAGTACGCGGGTTCGATCCCGGCCGAGGACGACGAGGATTTTTCAGGGGGAAATCCTGGAATCACGCGCTTCCTTCGGAAGGGAAGTAAAGCCGTTGGTCCCGCGTAGACGTTTGCCGGCTGCACGTTACAGAACCCTTGCGAGGCAAAATTTGCGGCCCCTATAACGCCGTCCTGAAACGACCATGGCAGTTGAAAAGGACGTTAATACCAAATAAACCAAACCAAACCGATCTGTGCAGTCCATTTCTTAGAAATTCATTTAATATTATAAGAAAAACAGCAATTTTGGGACCTCTTATCCAAGAATGCAGTCCATGTTAAGAGTCTTTCTCTTTCAGTGTTGGTAGATTACTACTAGGTATATTCTATTTACGGGCACTTGTTTCTTCATCTCTATTTTTAAATTGTTATTTTGTGTCCAACGATAATGCTGGCCACAGCTGACCATTGCTAAAGGATTGTTATATGATAAATTCACCATCACTTTAACTAGTCTTGATCTCTATCCTTTAACTAAAACAAAACCCCCTTAGCAAATATGTCTTGTTACGTTTATAAGTCTTATTATTTTATATTAGTCAATCTTGTGTTATACAATCGTTGTATTTTCTGCTTTCATTCAGTTGTTTATTTTTACATTTTGATGCACCCAATCTCTTCTTTTCTTTCACATCCAATCAATGTACACCTATTCTGATTATTTTACTTTTACTTTTATCCATTCATCTTACTTTATCATTGTATCCAAACTATATTACGCATTGCCTTTGTCCTATCATTCGTTGTATTTTATCCAATCAAATTGCTCCATTGTATCACGTGTTGCATAAGGGCGAGAACCCTCTAGCGCGTATCCTTGTGCTTCAATGTACAGGGAGATTATGCGGAGAAAAACAAGTTTTCAAATCAGCACTACTATTTGTTTTATTTCTATATCCAGTTGTAACTTACTTACTGACTTCCCCTCGTAATTAAAATTTTACAAAACGAGTTTCGCTATAACGAGTTTTTCATTATATCGTAGTTCGCTATAGCCACATTCTTTAACATGGACTTCAATGGGAAAAACAGGGAGCTTTGAAACTCTTCGTTATAACGAGGTTTCAGTTATATGGGATTTCTTTATAATAGGGTTCGACCAGTATTACGAATTCAATCGATCTTAATTTCTTATTCACTACCATAGCAAAGAAAAATTTTAATTTAAAAACAGTTTATAAACGTTAGCCTGTAGTGATAACATTAATAACGCGCAACAATTTATTATAAAAATTTTTACCCCAAACATTTTATTAAAGAATCCAACAACATTTTGACCCACTAATACTTTTATCAACATTTTTTGCGAACATAAAGAAGTAGAGAGAAAATACTTTGAAATACAGGATATAGCTAAGGCAAATAAGGAAGACTCGAGCATATCGGTATCGCAAAACTTATCAGTAGCATTAAACCCATATCCTAATTATCCTGAAAGATGTCAATAAACCATACGAACAATTCTGCACAATCTGGCAAAATATACTGTAAGAAATAATGAATGAAAACTAGAGCTAATTCTCCATATCTCAAGTAATGATATTATTTGAAAAATTGGAATGAAAATTTCTACGACTAGGATTCGAACCAGGAACCTTGTTTCACCTTGATGCCTCTACTCAGACATTGTACAGTCATGCTGTCACTAAAGACAACCAAATTCACAAGATGGAAAGCTCAATGGTAGCCCAATTTCGTTAGCCCAATTGGTAGAGGCGTCGAGCGTGATACTCATGATTCCTGGTTCGGATCCAGGTCGCAGAATTTTTCCTTTCTTTTTTTCAAATAATATCATTTCAAGATATACTGTGGATATTTTGATTTATAACAACTAAAAATATATTTGATCGAATTCATAGCATCTTAGAGAATTCGATCAAATAATATAGCCTGAAAGAATTCTACTTTAATAATAAATGGCCTTTCAATAGAACGTCAGAGTCCGTTTCTAGTCAACAGAAATCGCATACCATAATATCCTCCAGAAATTTAGGTTACAGTCAAAATTCATCACTTCGTGAGTGTTTCGTTAGCCAAACAATTGTTTCTAATATGTAATACAAAACACAAGGCAGTGCTTTTAATTTATACAGACTTAACCAAAGTTCCTAATCATTGCCGTCACATTTGCAATTAGAAATTGACAAAGATCTGAGCATTTACTCCATGACTTCAGAATGCTATTGTGGTGGGAAGGGTCTGCAACATTATCTACATCTTGGCCTAGAACTTTTAAACCGTTTATGAGTACATTACATAGCTGCTCCTTTAATGCAACTTCGGGAGGGTAAAAGAACCACAGGAAAGTAAGAGTAATAACGGGGAGAATGAGAAACGATCTTCATTTACAAACAAGCACAAACCTATCGACTTCGAGCAAAGCAATAAGGGGGTGGGGTTCTAGAAATTAAGGCGTCGACTACTAAGGTCATTTTGCGCCCTTTATACAAGTTATATTGTACGCAGCCCGGGACAAACACAAACATCCATGCCCACGGCGGGATTCGAACCCACGATCAAGCGGCAGGGCTCGAGAACTAGAAAGCCTACGCCCTAGCCCTCTCGGCCACCTGGCCGGCCAGAGCAATAAGGACTTACGTATCAGGTATTTGCATTTTGTCCTTGTGGATTAGAGGTTATCTCTTTATTGCTGTTCGAAATAGGTTTTGATGCAGTATCTCAGCACTGCAACAACAGCAAAAAAAGCGCATGGATTACCACATGGCGTATTAGGCTTCGTCGTAGGTAGCATACTGATTTATAAAAAGTTTATGCGCATTAACTAGAGACACATAGAATTCTCCGGACTAAGTAGTTTTCAAGTAGTTTGTTGTTATGGCTAACAACTCGCAAAGAAGGTCGTGATTCTTATACAGCATGCTCATTATTTCATGTTTTCCGTACTTCATTCGTTACAGCATGACGGCAAAAATTGCAACAGTAATATTAATGTGTAACTTTGTATTAATTACTTTATAAATCTAAACAAAATTGTTTATTTCTGACAAATACTAAGATTTTAAATATGTCATGTCATTTTGGAGCATACGATGTGAAATAATTTTTAAGTACAGCAAACAATGCTAAAGATGCAAATTTTTTTTCATGTGTTTGTAAATGCTGCTTATATTTTACGTCCTTCCTTTATCCCGAATGTATAACGCTTTTAGAGCAAACACACTCACAAAGGATTTACTTTGTTCGCGACAAATATCAAGATCGCTTCCTTGCCTGAGCTTTCGATGCTCGTGTTTCAATTTCTTGGAAGATGTTTGTTAATACATTAAAACCTCCATTTAATACATAATTAATTTTCCACCTTCACACTTAATGCATTTTGCTTGTTCTCTCGTAATATCATTAAAAGGCTTTAATTAGTAGCCGAGATTTTCTAGGTACATTTTCCTTGAGCAGCTCCTTCTGCTCTTGGATGGTCTTTATTAAAAATTACACATCACAGCGACCAAGCCATTTAAGCTTCAATAAATTCGTCGCCCACTTAGCATAACAAGGAACCACGTCCACTTCGACATTGTACGACCTATAGAAGAACACAAGTCAACTAACTGATTATGAAAAACCTTTTTTCCTTCTTGGCGATCTTTATTACTTGATGCAGTTTAAAGTTGTTTTACTGAGTAAATTCAATAAATTCAAGTGACTTCAAAAGCCTTCTAAGGTGAGTCCAATAAATGTAAACTCAGTTTGGTTTGCTATGCAAATATGACACTTACAATAGTAGAAAATGAGTGCATATCAACCCCTAAAATTGTACAATGCACTAATTTAACATTGCCGCATTCGGAATATTTTTGTATTAATAAAGAAATCTGTGAACCTTATAGACGCCCAAGCTACGGTGTACAGATTATGCAGTTCTCCACAAAGGATTCACTGAATTTAAGAGTAATGAAACGGATATCGATAGAATAATGAAACAAGTGGTATGTATGAAACAAACGTTGCGGCAGGTGGCGTTGCACGATGTATTCGAGTCCGAGAAATAGGATATAAACTGAACTTTGCAAGCAGCCATTGCAACCACATCACAATCGATTCAAAATGTGTACCTTTCGCAGAAAATTTCAGTCACGTTCATACGGAAGTTTTCAGTTCCGTATCAGATTTTTCCGCTTCCGAAATAAACATACCACTTGTTTTATTCTTCTATCGATCTCCCTTTCCGAGATATTTACTCTTAAATCAGGGACTCCTTTGTGGGACACCCTGTATGAACTCAGTGTACAGAAAGAACAAAATCAAATGTTAAGAGGTGTGCATTAAATAAATATAGAGTGGAATAATCATATTCTTCATTATTATTATACAGGGCATTTACTAAACAAGCGGCAAAAATTCAAGGGGTGATTCTTTGAATTATTTTTAAAATCTTTTGTCCTTTGATCATTTTCGGAATGCCGCTTTGTTTCGAAGATACAGGGCGATAAAGTTTTTCGACCAAAAAAAACAACAACTTTTATTACATAATATTACAAGTAAAGTTTGTTAAACTACACTGAGCTGCCACTTGGTAGGTGGTTGGTGTACATCACAAAATGTGCAAATTGAGTGATTGCCTGATCTGCATGTCACATGATCATAGATCACGGTATAAATATCCTGAAGCAACTTTTCTACTATTAGTTAAGCGTGAAGCTATAGCAAAAATGGGGGAAACCATGACTTCCGGCATGGCATGGTGGGAGGTGCAAGACGGGCTAGAATGTGCATTTCAGAAATGGCGACTCTCCTGAATTTTTCACGTATCACAGTTTCAAGGGTTTATCGAGAGTGGAGCAAGGAGCAAAAAACATGCAGCCATCGTGACTTCTGTGTACGGAAAATCCTTGTTAATGAAAGAGGCCAGAGGACTTGTGCGGGAAGACAGAAAGGAAAAAACGCATAAATTACTGCTCGTTGCAACTCAGATATCCAGAAAACAATATCAGAACGAACAACCAGTCGCACCTTGACTCGAATGGGTTATCAAAACCGAAGACAATCTCGGTTACCAATGTTGTCAGAGAAGAATAAAAAAGCACGCCTCCTGTGGCCAAAGCAGCACAAGAATTGGATCATTGAGGATTGGAAAAAAGGTTACCTGGTCAGACGATGCATCCTGTTGATAGAAGGCTTAAAATATAGCAAAAACAACATGAAGCAATAGATCAAGCACAATAAAACCACAAGAAAAGGCTTTTTTGTCTTCCTATTCATGTGAAAAATTAAGGGTCTTGTACGAGGGGAGATCAAAAAGTAAGTTGCACTAACTCGCCGCAGGAGCGCGCTGTGTGTCGCAATCTTGGGCAAAGCGGAGAAAGGGACATTAACTGCGCAGACGTCGGATAGGATGGTTGCTGTGGTTTCCCGTCGTGTTTTGTGTGACAAGCGGGCTAAAAGCAATGGCGCGTCAACTGGATGTCCATTCCAAACTTGAGGTGCGAGCAGCAATCCGATTTCTATGGGCCAAACGGGTGAATTGCACGGACATTCATCGTGAAATCGCTGCTGTATATGGAAATTGAGCGTCAGTGTGATTTTGTTGCACGATAACGCAACACCTCACAAGGCCCGCCAAACGTGCGAACTGCTGCAGCGATTCAAGTGGGAGGTTTGGCAACATCCTCCATACAGTCCCGACTTAGCGCCATGCGACTTTCATTTTTTCGGTAAGCTCAAAACGGAACTCGGTGGACAACGATTTCGAAACGATGAGGAGGTGAAAGCGGTTGTCACCGTGTGGTTACAAAACGCTGGAGAAGATTTCTATGCATCCGGAATCGAAAAGTTGGTTGATCGTTCGGATAAATGTTTAGGGTCGGATAAATCGACTATCTATGTTGCTATAGCCGTGTTGCTTTTGTATAAGTGGTGTAATAAATGGCTATACCGTGGAAGTGCAACTTACTTTTTGATCTCCCCTCGTATAATTCCCTCTTTAGGGTATTGTTTAAAGTACATTTATTTGTCGTTTGTAACCACGGTTTCATAAATATGATATTTTAACTTTTCAACAATGTTGTTTTATATATGTGTTAAAACTATTGCAACCTTTGTCAGATATAACTTGCATCCGTGTCATTTTATAATTATATTTCTAAGTAGCAATGAAGATATATGCAGTCATAAGCGGTGCTTGTTCCATATACCTAAGAATTATGATATGTCCGTTTATTTCGCGTGGAATTTTTGTGAAAAATATAATCAGATAACCAAAGATTTACGAGTGTTAGCTCTACAGTGTAATAATAAAGTCTATTATAACTCATGTTCTCAGTAAAGTTGAAACAATGTGTGTTAGTAAATTGTTAATTCTTTTTGATTTTATGCATTTTTTGTTTATCTGTCATGTATGGGTCAACAAACAAATATATATATAAATAAATTAATTAATTAATTAAGTATAAGGCAAATTCATTCAAATATTTTTTAATCGTTGGCCTGTGTTACTGGACGGACGTTAGTGTTAGGCTTCCCAACTCTTCTTTTTAATTTCTTTTACAACTTCAGCAAGTTTCTTGTTAATTCTTAAAATAGAATACGTGTAATGCCGATTGAGCTGTTATCTGTTAATAATTTAATATAAAAAGAATTACATTGCTCTCTCTATATAACGGCAAATTTATAATGGCAAGTCCATATAAATTTGCCGTTATGCAGAGTGTTGTTATATAGAGGGAGCACTGTAATTGCAAAGGCCTTGTAAGAAAAATTTCGTTTTACGCGTGATTGATATCCAAGCAATGAAGCAAATTTTTTAAAGAAAAATTAACAAGACTTAAATATGTTACTACTGAAAAGGAAAATTTCTTATCCAAAGCCTCAATAGTGTTAAGATAGCGAAAGAAACAGTGGTGAGTGCAGAACACTCCATATAAATACTCACGTGAACATATTTATATTTATATTAAGAATAACATTAAAGGAGAGGAAATTAAAAAAACAACAACAACACAACAATAAGGTAATTGCCATAATGAAAAGTTAAGATACTTCGCCAACAACTTTCTATAAGTAGATACTAGTAAAAGTAAGACCCAGACATTATGCGCAAGCCTATTACCGTTTAATGACTTGGTAATTCATACTTTTTGAAATTAATTTGTCAATGCGCCCTAATTGCCCATTTATCTTTTTTTGTTGGGTGTCAGTAACGGAAACTGAATTCCAACGTTTTGGAAGTGGGAGAGGAGGCATTAAATTGTTGCTGGACAACAGATTCGTCTGCCCTCCAGTAATCTGGGACCGAGTCATTTTCATTATCGCCGGCTTAGTAGATAATCTCGGTAAGCATTAGTCCAATGAAATTAGATGGCGACGAAATTCGAAAGGATTAGTGAACTAAAGGTAACAGGCGAGTATAAAAGTTGACTCATTCGGGGATTTTATTTTATTGAAGTGTTGGGTTAAGTATTGAGGAATAGCGTCGTCCCTTCGCGTTCGGCCCATTGAACCGCCTATGCAAACTACATTGCGCGCTGCTGTCTCGTTCATTAATCATTTCGTGTTTGTTAAAAGTCTTAGTCAGGATCATGCTGGCTTTTAAATGGAAACCCCAACTTTTTACTGTTAATACATGTTTTTAAGTCGCCGAATTAAGCTGTTTTTAATATCATATTAAAGATGTTTCACAAAGATTGCTAAGGATTTAGTATTAGAAAGTGTAAAAGTACAAGCGGTGTCATATTTTTTTTTTGAAAACAATTAATTGAGATTATTGGTTTAAGAAATTTTCAAGCAACGAATATCCGAAATTTGTGCGATCGACAAATTTAATCTCATACAAAGAAACCCAAAGAAACGTAATTCAATTAAATCGATTAGATAATTTCTATAAAAACCTTTGCCAAAGATAAGCTATATAAACATAGATGGAAAACTTACTTTAATAAAACTCTTAAAAATATTTATTTCAGTTTTTTACGTCCTATGTAGACAATAATAATATTCAGTTCTCGAAACTTGAAAGCATCCTATTTCTTGAAACAGGAATTCTTCTTTAAGAAATGCTTTTCTTTCATAATAAATTAAAAAATAACACCAAATCAAAAATAATTGAGTTACAGACAGATATCTATCAGATGTCATATTTTCTATCTAATCTTCTTCTTTTTCAACAGCAACTTGCACCAACATCTTTAGTGAAGTAGAAAAAAAAATGTTTGGGTTATCTCCGACCAGGAAGGCACACTTCTTTGAGCTCGTCCTCAAACCGAATTTCTCGTCCTCTAAGACCCTCCTGGAGACTTCCAAGCTCAGGATAATCGAAAGGGCTGTGCAAGGGATGCTGTAACGTCTGAAACCTCAATTTCTGAAAAGTATTTACAGTTCTATTTCTGGCTTAAGCTCCTCCTTCAACATTGAGGTATCTTGTGAAGCATACGCTCTTTCATTCTTTGGCTAATAGTGCTCCAGACTTGAAATGAATGAGCATGAATTTTCCTAAAGAAGGTTAAGATTTGGAACGATATTTTTTCACTTTTAAAGGTCTTTATACCGACATCTTGAGGAATTTCACGAGTCTTCGAGAGTAACCAGAACAATCGGTTGATTTCTCGCTACTTCTATAAGATACCAATTAGCTAAAAGCGCCTCCATGATGTAAGTCGCAAAATGAAATATTCTCAAATTGCTGCAATGTAAAATTGTGCTATGAATATCGGTCATTGCAATGATCCTTTACGCAAGTGTAGGTCTAGATGGCAACACCACCGTTCTCGTACGGCAGTGATTCAGTCGAGTGTCAAGTGGGTAAGATGGCAGATGTGTTAGCTGACTGTACCCGTGATAAACAACGGGCCATAATTCGATTTCTGTGGCCGCAAGGAAACGTGCGAGCAAATGCACAAGGAAATGTTACCTGTATTCCATCCTGAGACGGAGTTCTTCTGTTGAATGACAACGCTCGTCAATACATTAACAATAACACAATGACTCACGACTGGAACTTCCGCCTTACAGTAGGGATTTGGCACCATCCGACTTTCACCTCTTTGGCCCACTGAAGAATCACCTGGGTCGTTACCGGTTCCAGGCTATGGAGGAGGTGTATCATGTGGTTACCAACTGGTTACGACACTAATCACAAGCCTTCTTTGCTGCTAGCTTTGAGGAACTCGTGAAACGCTGGGACAAGTGCCAAAATGTTCATGAAGATTACGTTAAAAAATAAACCAAATTTCATCAAATAACTATTTCAACTTTCATTTCTATGCCATTTTGCGACTTATATATATTGACTTGCCCTGGAATAAGCTTGCCTTCCGATTATGCACGCCAATGCTATATGGTATTCTCTACGCATTTCGTAAGAATGAAGGTGATTCTTTCCTGATTATTGAAATACTTTCACTTTGCCGTTACTTTTTTGAACTTTTCTTGTATTCTCAGTCGTATGTATTTCCATATACCCATATATGCGGATGCTATGTATCCATTCATTGGATTTGGATTTGGGGTCACAATTCAAATAAGATTATTTTATTTGAAACATAGACGGAGAAGTGACTCCATAATGGTTTAAATAATGATAGCGTTCAACACTATTTCGAACAAAAATGCATTTGTGTTGTTCCTACATTTATCTAATATCTGATATAAATTACTATCTGTTGTACATTAAATAGATGCTAATGAAAGTAAGAAAATACCTTTGAGTTTTTTCGAGGCTCTTTCAGGTGCCACTCTGAGTACGATGGTTTCGCCGTCTTCTCTCCGCCACGTGATGTTGGGTTTCGGGTACCCCGTTGCTCGGCAGTTGAGAGACACGCTGTGTCCTTCGGTCACTGAGACATCGGAGCTAGTTTCGTCCCACGCAATGTCAGGTGGCACTGTAATAAATAAAACCATTTACACACTGATCTTAATATATAGTTATTGCATTTCATCCTTCCCCAGCAGCATATTAAACTCTATAAACTTTAAGAGGATAATGAAAAACTCAATTATAAAAAAAAAATTGAAAATTTGTTTCATATACTTTAATTAAGAGCAAAGGACAGAAATTAAAATTTATTATCCATGTGATTTACACTAATCACACATGTTCATCTTTCACTCCAATGGTCTTAACCATCTTTCAAACCATGGTGAAGATTTCTTCAAAATAATAAAAAAAAAAAATGCCAGAAACGCTTACCAAAGAGTTGGTGCTACAAGTGGGTGGTGGAGAACCGATCAGTCACCTGCCAGGTCTAGCTATCAAAAATCCTCATGTCATGTACATGGACTACCCCTGTAGCCATCGAAATTAACCTCATGAGTAGCTACGGATACAACTTTGACTCGGGATATTAAAATAAGGAGAAAATTAGTTTGCTTGAGTGAGTAATTTATTAGGTTTTTAGTTTGTTTGGTATTAACGTTCTTTTCAACTGCCATGGTCATTTCAGACAAGGCGTTATAGGGGTCGCAAATTTTGCCTCGCAAGGGTTCTTTAACGTGCAGCCGGCAAACGACTAAATGGGACCAACAGCTTTACTTCCCTTCCGAAGGAAGTGCATGATCTCAGGATTTTCCCCCTGAAAAAATCCTCGTCGTCCTCGGGCATCAGAGGCGAACACGCAACCACTGAGACACCGAAGCCGATAAATAATTTATTAAATAGCGGAGCACTTATTGATTTCACAGAGTCCGTCTGTCCGTCCGTCTATCTGCCCCCTTCGTATTTTCCTCATTTTTTGATGTTGAAGGTTGAAACTCGGAACGTAACCTAACTTAACCTTCACTATTTAGTTTGGTTTTGATTGGCCCACTGGGATCGGAATTACGTTAGTGGAAGTTAGAGGGGACCAAATGATCTACCTGGTATTTAGATATGTAAAGGAGTGAAATTCGATATGTAGATTCCTCTAGGCAAGATCTACATTACTATGAAGTTCTGGCCGAATTGTTCCAGTGGGGTCGGAGTTTGGGGGATGGCAGTCACTTGGTCTTTAGAAGTATAGCATCATATGGCATATCATTCGACCGTAAATTATTATAACGGAAAGAAGATATAGCTCTTTTATATTTACTTAATATTACGTTCGGATTAAAATTGGTTAAAATTGCAGATAAATGGGTAAAAATAAATGAATTCAGGACATCCGCTATTTTCCTATACCTCCTCGGGAGGATTAATTTCTTGTTTTTTTGTGCTTTCATATGTGAAATCAAACATTATTCTTGTATTTTTAGCACATTTTCGTAGAAAAGTGCTTATGTGATCGGTTTGTCCAGCTGTCCGTCCGTCTGTAGACAATTCCAACAATGCATTGCGTTGAAATAAAGAGAGTGCATATAGTGATTTGCTGAGGAGGAGAATTATCCTGAGAACTTCGGTTCGGCTCTGCGCGTGTTCTAAACGTTAATGAGATGGTGCGCGTGCAGCATGTACATGATTGATGATTATTGAAAGGGGAGATCGGTCTCTAAATCAAAAGAGTTTTATTATTCATAGGGAGCTTATTATTTAATACGATAACTTGAAAATGAAACAACTTTTTTCACACTCTGTTTTCACCAATCCATTAATATGGGACAGAGCACGAACAAGTTTGAACCTGAAATAGCCGGAATAGGTACGTGCTCTAATGGTACCATTATGATACCCCCTCAAATATTTCTTATTACCAGATATGCATATAATATATCAAACAAATCGTCACGACATGTCATGAACGAATATTTAAGAGTAACTATACTCTGTCCAACGAAAGTTGGAGTGGGCGTGTCCACGTAAACATCCTATTTCAATTGTTAGACATTCTACTTTGGCAACAATGTCTAACAATTGAAATAGAAAGTTTAACTGGACACGCCCACTCCAACTTTCGTTGGATAGAGTATAATGATAGCAGATATTGGTCTAGTGCCACGTGTAGTAAGGATGTCTCATGAATGAATATAATGCGTTAATAATGATAGTGAAAATTGTTTAGTTGTACGTGTTTTAATAGTACCATATGGTACCGTTGTAACTTTCAATGCTAAGATATGGCATGTAATATATCAAACAGATCGTAACAAAGTGCCATGAGTGAATATAGCGAGTAAATAATGATAGTGGGAAGTAGTTTAGTAGCACGTGTCCCAATTGTACCATATGATACCGTCTTAACTTTCAATGCTAAGATTTGGGGTGTAATATATCAAACAGATCGTAACAACGTGCCATGAGTGAATATAGCGAGTAATTAATGATAGTCGGAATGAACCATGAAAATTCGTATTCTAATTATGTGATTTGAGAATTTGTTTTCTCCAGCCGTAATTTTTTTTAATAAATTGTTTTATTTTTACTTTGAAACTCATATGCCGAGAGTTAACATTATAAAATCAAAGTTCACACCTTTCCCTTTTTAGGGGAGAACGAGATTCTTCAATAAACTTGCAAATTTGGCATATACTAATATTATGAGTTCAAGTTTGTAGATAACTGTCTGATCAACTCAGCTCAGTTTTCTTTACAGCCTATCACCGGGATTATTGGTGCTTGGTTTTAGTTCTATGGTCGTTTCAACAGCTAGGTCATTTTGCGTCCTTTTACATGACTAATATCTTTACGCAATTCAGAGAATTCAATATGATTATTATCTTTTACGCATTCGGGAATAAATACGAACATCCATGCCCACAGTGGGATTCGAACCCGCGACCCGACGGATTCGAGAACTGGGCAGCCCCAGTGCGCTCGGCCACCCAGCAGGCAGAATTAATGGAAAGAGTTACATTCTACAATCTCATTTAACTGCAGGTCTGGGCAACCGTTCTATAGCATGATGAAACTTCGTGCTACATCTGAAATTATATGATGGAGTTGCTGCTAGAATCAATTGCTCACCTTCACGAAAGCGGCCACCATGTTCACCGTTCCTGGAAAAACCTGTGTTTTTTGCTGTGAAGTCACTTGAAAGGCCTAGTGTAAACTAAAATAAATGGTAAACTAACGGGCATAATGCAGGACATCAATTGCTAGGTCGGCTGGTTTTATACCATCGATAATACGATTTGGAGGTATCAACTACTGATATGACCAAATACGCCATCAGATTTAAACATTGATTGGCACGTCCTCAGCAGCTCTATATATCCGACCAATGGATTATACGAGCTTTGCTTTATTGACATTGACTGCGACTGATTAACTAATGATGTCGCATATTCATTTTTATATCATAACAGTTGCCTTACAACGTCCGCATTATGAAAATCCTCTCGCACACAGCACCAATTATCTCCTTTCCAATCAATAATTTATTTTATTTCAAACATGTCTTCTCCATAATCTGAAACGGGTGCATAAAATACGACGACGTTCCGCAAAGGGACAGTAGATAAGTCTGCAGATGGTGCCAAATACATGTAGATTAATGTGGATCACTTTGTAAATGGGGAAAAGCCGACATTATCTTCTTATGTTTCTGAAATTAGTCAATGGACATTAAAGAAGGACTTGATAGTTATGTTTGTAGAAGGATGGATTTACTGGACTTAATTCGTTAGCATTAGGAAGAAATGAATGCTGTGGTCTAACATCATTTACTTCAAACATTTTTATTACAATGGCTTCTCATAAAATGTTTAAAGTCAAAAATAAATTCACATAAATTTTAATCGCATCATGCTTAACTACCTATTCATAATATTCTTAACAATGCTAGAATATAATAACTACAATTCTAGGTACTTAAAACACAAATTTAGGCAACAGCTATTGCTCATGAGGTCAAAAAATATCCTATATAAATAATTCTAAATGGCTCGTGGCTGTGTTTCTAATAACAAGATACAGGTCCAAAAAACGCACTGTGATAGTCATTCGAAAGTACTCAAGTAGCAATTATTAATGGAAAATTAAAAAAGTTTTAGGGGTTATGGAACGTAAATTCAAATTAAAATGTTATAGGGCAAAATGTTTAACGGGTTTTTTTTGTTAATAGATTTCATTAGAAATGTTATCTACTGCAGACACTCCATGACGGAATTTCCAGTGAATTTCGGAAAACATGAAATTGTTTAATTAACGAATGATCCAAAAATAAAAAAATAAAACCATGATATATTCAAATATTATATAACATAATACGCATAAACAAAACTCTAGTGGTTGCCCTGCTTTTTCTATAATAGCTGAAAATTTGGATTAAAAAGATGCTTTGGGAAATCCAGGACAACCGCATGAACATTTCCTTACGATATAGTCGTTTATCAAAATCCGATGGCTATATGGTGTAGCGTCCCTATTCTTGACCGGGAGTACAGATCAATCCGGTGGACTCGCAATTCTATTAAATAAGATCTTTAGTTCGTATTGGGAAATAAGTATCAGACGTAATTGGTTGGTCCCTCCTAAAGACCTGTGAAGGATAACGTTTATTCTCAAGAAATTAATTCTAAAACAATAATTAAATAGATCAGGCACCTCACAGGTGTTGAGGTCAAACAAAAGAAAATAAAAATCAACAAGCAATTAAATAAAATAACAAGTAAATAAAAGTCTATTCTATTGTCTTTCCATTGTTGAGTAGGTTTCCAAGATCGGTTTGTCACATAAATAAGAGTTTTTTTATCGTTGAATAAAATTATCGGGAAATCAATACAATAATTACATTTATTAAGAATTTTTTTAACAAAAGAAACGAGAAAATCGTCTCGGGGGGGGGGGGGGTCGTTACAATCCCCCCCTCGACACACAAAAAAAAGAATTTTAATACAATTTTTTTTTTTTTAATTGTTATTCTGTTATTCTACTCTTCTAAAACGGATACCGAACTGACATTCTTATCGGGGGTTGGACCGAGGATTACAACACACTTAAAAGAACTAGTCTACGTGGTTCTGTTTTTGGTATTACTGGTTTAAGGTCGCCCATCGTTGCAGTGATGAGATGGTTTCGCCTGCGAAATTCATTTGGCATTAACTCGACGACATTCGGTGACTTGAATGAAAAAATCCTAAAAGGACCTTGAAATAAGGGGTCCAATTTATGAGCCGAAGGGAGTTTGCCAGGGATAGTTCGAACTCTCAGCCAGACGAAATCTCCGGGTTTGAATTTGCTTTTCTTCAGGGATTTCTGATTACATGGCGAAGACCTCTTTCGGCGACGGCTTCGATTAGAATTAATTTGTCGGATGACTTGTTTCGATGACATCCCTCTTGACCCATGAAGACTTCCCATGGTGAGAATTTGGTTTCGTTGTTCGGAAGACGGTGAAGAGCTTCGACACATGTCTCAAGAAAGATATCCCATTCCATTGGATCGCGAAGCAGGAGAACAAGTCTTAATTTCTCCAGTAGGGATCGTATATATCGCTCCGCTGGGTTGGTGCGAGGTACGTATGGGACCGAGTACCTAAGTTCAATAGAATTGTCGTGACCAAATTTCGTGTAAATTTGTCCTTTAAAGTAAGTGGCGTTGTCTGATAATATTTCTTGCGGGTTTGCCGATTTTCGTAATAGTTTGATGAAGGACGTCGATTATGGCTGATTGAGGATTGAGGTTCTGGTTTGAGGATTGAATTAATGGCCCTAAGACGTCGATCGCCCAGAGTTGGAGTGGGGCGATGACCGATCGTCTAATTTGTTCATTCGCTGGTCGGTAATTGAATGGTTTGCATAGTTGGCATTCGCTGCATCCTTTTGTTATTGTGTTTATATCATGACGCATAATATATAAGTTGGGCCAGTAAAAGAACTCTCTGAGTAACACATACAAAGCTTTACCGCCCGGATGAATTAGTTCAGGTTTACGATGCTATTGTTTTACGAGTGTTCGGCGTTCATGAGTGGGTACTATCTTCCGAGGGAGACTTCGGTCGAGGGATACTCTCTGGAGATTAAGTTGGTGAGGAATATTTTTCACATCACATTTAGGTGTCACAACATCTTGATCGAGAAACGTTTCCAGTTCTCCTTGACAAACCAAGTACATCGATCGGGAGAGTGCGTCGGGGATGCTGTTCAGTCTACCCTTTTGATGGACGACTTCGAAGTCGAAACCCTGCAGCCGTAGATTCCATCGCGCAATCCTGCCGTGGTCGTCTTTGAAATTGGCCATCCACTTCAGGGATTGCGCGTGGCAAAAGATGGTAAATTGTGTCCCATCACGATAGGGTCGGAACGTCTCCACTGCATGCAGGACTGCCAAGCACTCCCGCTCGATGGCACTATAGTTGGCTTCGGCTTCGGTTAACGACCGGCTAGCATAGGCTACGATATGACGTCGTCCTTCATAGACTTGTGCTAGCATAGAACCCACGGCCCGTTTCGAGGCATCAGTATGTACCTCAAACGGCCGGGAGACGTCCGGTTGGACGAGGATTGGAGGGGTGGTTAGGTTCGTATTCCAAAATTTCACTCCTGCTTCTCCTCTCTCTCCTCGCTCGGCAACAACTAAAGCGTTGTTCCCACTAGCAGAAAACAAGAGAGCAGAAACCAGGGCGTATTTTTTTCTGCCTTGTTACTTTCTGCTCCTGCAGGTGTCCCACATGGCAGAAACTCAAAAGGATAAGATAGCAGAAGTTTTGCCCAACACAAATGCACTGCACCGAAGCCGTCGATCGATCTAAACGGTCGGCTTCGACTGCACACAGTACGTACACAGTTCGTTCATTCCTCATCAACCATCACATCGAATTTTTGCATTCAATTGTCGTTTATTCAATTTAATTTGATTAGTAAATATATATTTCGCACCTCTTCTATTAGCGCTTCTACATCAATTTTCTTTTTCGACCTCTTCACCTTTGTGAGCTGAGTGTCCGACATTTTTATTTTGTGAGAGAGAGAGAGGACGTCACTGTGACGTCACTGCAGAGATCGTTTTCTATTGGCTGAGCAATCGTTTCTGCCTTGCTTGTGCCACAAAAGTTGAACTCAACCAAACTCTAAAAAGCAGAATTTTTCAGTCGGGCAGAAGAGAAGAAAACAGGAAGTGGCAACATAAAATTTTTCTGCTTTGTGGTTTCTGCCGTTGTTTTTATGCATGTGGGAACCACGCTTAGCTGTCAAGTTCTTTTTTCTGTCTGATATTAATAACCGCATTGTTGCGCGTGCGTCCATTGTTGAGTACGTTTCCAAGATCGGTTTGTCACATAAATAAGAGTTTTTTAATGTTGAATAAAATTATCGGGAAATCAATACAATAATTACATTTATCAAGAATTTTTTAACAAAAGAAACGAGAAAATCGTCTCAGGGGGGGGTGGGGGGTCGTTACAATGGTTAAAGAAGATTATGAACAGTATAATTAGATTATATTACATAATAAATTCTGAAAAAACAAGAAGAAAATCATAATTTCTCAAATAATTTTATGCGCTGAAGATGAAAATGAGAAGGAAACTGCTGCATTGGCTATGGTTGTCGAGATTTCCAATGAAAGCAGCTCGATATACGGGACATAAATTATGAGAACGAAATTTTAGCAATAAAAATCATTAATATTTATGCCTGCATGCAGTACATTGACATAGGTATTATTAATTGCTTCAAGCGGTAATCAGCCAGTACTTTTAGCTTCCATTATCTCTATAGCTTGATGAAAGTTTCCTCAGTGTTCATCACTCAAATTTCCCAGAGGCCAGGAAAAAATCAAAATGTCAATGCAGAAAGTGGATTTGCAATAGTATGTATATGACATTCCAAATTACTTTATCCCAAGAATAAACTGTCAAAAACTTTGTTAATGCTTTTTCTTCCATCCTTTGAAAAGACTATTAAAATGGCCAATATTTAAAATTTGTGGATTTTTGATCCAGAAAATGGCTTCCTTAATTGAATATATATCGTGAAAACAAAGATTTAAGAAATCGATACTGGTAATTTCATCTCGGAGGCGGGCACATCATTAGTCTTGATTTTTATATTTTTGCTCTCCTCTTGAAATTATTAGTGCCTTGCAGATTCTCTCTATCATATGTATTTTATCGCAATGGGCGTTTAAAAATGTAACATTGTTTTCTAATCATCCTGTATGTATGCTCGAATTTATAAATTATCATTATATTAAATTCCTCTATTGCTTCTATTCTACGTAGTAATCATTGATTTTCCAATTTGTTTTACAAGGGGACCGCACGGACATGTAGTCACGGATTTGGATGAAATTTTAGGAGATCAATCTACAACATTAGTATACCTTCTGTGTAAAAGGATTTGACTCAGTGGCTATTCGTTACGGAGCAAAAAAATAAAATAAAATATTTTACGTTTATTATTGTAGTGCCAGATAAGCCAAATGGGAAAAAAGGTATACGACTTAACAGCGATAGCGTAGTGGTTAACATTAGGTTCTGTGGATATACTAGTCCGGGTTTGATTCCTGTAGTTTTGGAATTTTTTTAAAATATTTTTTTCATTTTTTTTGTTTTTCGCCATTATTATTTGTTTGCACATTGCTTAATAACATTCACATAAATACGCAAAATTTTTTCAATATTGTACAATATCGTCAATATTGAAAAACTTTGTACAATATTTTCACAGATGGTCATTGGCGATTCGTGATTTCGTGATGACGATTGCGTATAGACGGTCGATAGTGCGAAGAGATCTTTATAGCTTCTTTTTCACGGCAATGGCCGTCCGTGAAAATATTGTACAACCCATTTTGCAATTTTTTTGACCTGTGATGTTGCTTATGTTTGTGAATGTTATTATACAAAGTGAAAACAAACGATAATGGCGAAAAATCCAAAAAATAAAAAATAAAAATAAAAAGTAAAAAAAAATAAAAAAATTGGATTAATAAACATTGAGTCAAATCTTTTTACACAGAAGGTATACTAATGTTGTAGATTGATCTCCTAAAATTTCAACCAAATCCGTGATTACATGTGCGATCCCCTTGTTAGTAAACTTATCTTCATATCCATCCATTCACGTAGATATCTACTGTGCACACATCGATTTTTATGTATTGATATCGAAATACGTGAGCGAAGAAATACTGGTGATGTTCCTGACACGTTCCTGATAAAATTTATTTCCAAAAATAGAATCTTCTTCTAGCGCAGCGTTGTTCACTTGAAGATAAAAGGGGAATTATCTCGATCATTTTTGTAATTTTTTAGGATGCAATTTTATTAAGGCAAAATCTTATCTTATTTCAACAGGGGTAAACGTTACTAGCAGAAGTCTCTACCAAGATATAGAAGCCTAGCCGGTAGATTTGTAACAGCTTCGGCATTCCATTGTGCTGCTTAGCAATATCATCGAGCGAAACTTCATTACCTTGTCAATTATATTATTTAACATAAAAACATCAGATACGATGTTGGATAAAAACTGTAAATAAAGTTAAAAACAATCCTGTAAGTCTTAATTTTTTTATATGACAAAAAGCATAAACAGGAATCAGATTTACTTAAAATCAAAAATAATGCGGTTCACTCTGTGGGCATATTCCAGTTTAAGTAGCGATATAATTTACATCTCCTGGACTGTGTACATTTCATTGGAGATGATATAAATGAAAACAAACAAGTTGATGTAATTCATATCGATCTTGAAAAAGCCGTTGATAAAGTTGATCACTATCTATTCATAAAGAAATTGATCAATTATGATTTACAACCTCGCTATTTCAAATGGATTTTCTCATATTTAACTAACAGAATCCACTACTAATAAAATATCTGGTAAAAATGCAAAGCAACAAAATAAAATAGGTAGAACATAATGACACAAATGAATTAAAACCAAATAAAGATAAAGATTGTGTGGATAATTGTAATAAGAAATAAATAAAAAACACTCTTTAGTCACAACAAAATAAAGAACACTCTTGTTTGTTATTAGAAAATTTATAAGACAATTTATCTATTATTAGAATCCACTATGTAAATATTTATAACATCTATTCGTCTAGTTTTATCTTGTAAAATTATTTACCATTACTAAAGAAAACAATTGTATATAAGTTACCCTTCTATACAATGTTTAAATTATGCAATATTATATCCAATCTGATTGATATCAATGCAATGAATTATATATAACCATTTCAAAAAAAAAAAATTGTTATTGAAAATATTTTACTCGTTCTGTAATTCTTGATTATTTTTCTTTGATCACAATTTTTTTCTTATTGAAATTTTTCATTTTTATATAATCTATAATTTTATTTTACTTTAATTTCTCTCTTTCATTGTAATTGCTTAGCTGTAAACTGTCACTGGGCACTCAGCTTGTTGCTTACATATTTAAATAAATAAAAAATAAATAAATAAATTTTGATACCATTTCTTTTTTTTTTCTTTTAGGTTATCATATCAATAGACCGAATTCTATGAAGGATGTAAAAGCTGCCAGGACAATTAACGAAAATATGGCCAAATACTAATAAAATAAAGATGAATAACTGGAGAGCATGAATAATTGTTTAGTTTAATAAATATTGCAGAATTGAAAATGAAAGCAAAAATTCCGCGCGCGGATTAAAACCACAGGGATCGCGACATCCATTTCGTCATTGTCAAAGAACGTTATAGTAGCAAAAACATCAAAGCCGGCTATTGAACACGGGGGATAATTCTGCTATTCCACTGCCGCGGTCAGTGATAACAGCGACGAGATGGATGCTATTAGTCTCCGATTCTAATCCAGGTAGCGGAATTTTAACTTTTAGTTTCATTCTCAAATATAATTAAGCAATTGCTGCATAAGAGCATGCGATTCCTTTTTATTAAGATTTTGAGCACGTCGGCTTCCAGGTCATCTACACTTTACTAATTGCCTAAGCAACTTCACACAAATCGTCTTTAATTTTCATTTCTTAATTGTCGTTAACTTTTATTTGCTATAAAATTAACTATTTGCCTCGACTTTTAATTTCACTGTAAATTTTTAGTCTTATTTTATGGTCCACAGATCATGTCGACAACAGAATTGGAACCCACTTTGCCGATAAGCTTCGTTACCAGAGTGGCAATTAGATTTGGTTGAGGATCGATACCAACTGAGGCAAACAATCGAAGTGTGATATTAAAGACCACAGTATTGGGTCCTAAATACTTAAAATAAGAATATAGATAAAATGTCCCAAAAACATGTTGACAAATATAAAGTATCAAAGATTCATTAAATATTGCAAATGAACAGCAAACTTCGTAAATACGAGGCTTATTTCAAAAGTATGAGCGGTCAGTTACAAAATGAAAAAAAGAAAAAATAAATTAATGGGTCCAAATACACACATCTTTAGAATACTTTTCTTTTTAGTCACATTTTGTTCCAAACATTTTTGATTTCGTTAATTAAGATTCTTCAAAACGTCCAAGTAGAATTCTGATGGTTTCCGACCTCATATTGACAAGACTCATATTAGCGTCAGTTTTCGCAGACATTAATCACCTAATTTTGTCTATCGTCAGTAACGAAAAAATACAAGAGAACTCGCATACAAGAACGGAAGAAACCTCCTAAGGTCAGTACTTTAGTTTAGTGAAAGTCGTGAAATAGGACTACGAATTGGGGAATTAAAATACTTTACTCTCTCTCTGTTTTTCTTATTCCTCTTTTACCTTTTCTTTGTCGAAGATGTTGAATACCATTGGATCTATTGGAAATGGAAATTTGGTCTAGGGGATCAGCGTACTGAAGCTTTACTTGATCTTCCAAGCTTGTTAGTAAAGGGACAAACACATCGATCCATGCCCTCGCCGGGAGTCAAACCCGCGAATCGTTGGATTCCTTATCGCTTTATCGCTCTCGGTCACCAATCCGACTAAAATATTTTACTGTAGTGATTAATTCCAGTCTTTTTTATTAGCAATAATACAAGACAATATGGATATCATCAAGTTAACATTAAATCACTTCGAAAATAGAAATTACAAATTATTTCAAAAACTCACATTTTAAATACTCATGTCAAAATTTGATCAGAGAATTCGACGGAATACGTGGAGCATGTCACAAGTGAATGTTTTTTTAATGACTCAAGTGGTTTGAAAGTGTAGAGAACATTATTTAATTAAATGAATAAGATTCAAATTATACAGAGAGTTGTTAGGGATCTATGGTAAGAATTAGTGTATTTATATGTGGCGCGTGCGTTCATTTCACGTGTAGTATAGATAGGGAAGGTATTAAAATTAATATTGGAACAACGGGCTAAAAACATTGAGTTATGCCACAGAAAATTCACACGCATTGGAAGAGCTACATAACAGACCTTTCCGACGTCAAATTCAGCTATGTCGAAATTAAGAAAGCATGCAAGAACTGACGTCGTCCGGAAAGTTCGGGCTCTCGTAATCGGATGTAACCCATCAACGCAACGGGCCATTGCATAGAAAGTAGGGACATCTGGGTACACGGTAAACACAATTATTCAACCATGATTTACGAATGGAGAAGTAACACAAGAGACACTTTCATAATTTGTTGCCGCGCCATGTTCAATAACGACGGATCAACTGACGTAAACTGTATGAACGATACCTGGCGGATGAAAAGTGGAACTAGGCGTTCATACTAGATGAGGCGTATGTTTATTTAAACGTTTGCAACAAGAGCCGAGCCATTTTCACTGCCCAAGGGGTTCAAAGGACTTTAGAAAATGGTACCGTGAATGCAAGGAAACATTTTTAAAAGGTTTCGCGAACGTGGCGTGACACAGCTACAACGGCAAGTTAACTTTATACAGAGTTGAGTCAAAGGCCAAAGGCAACACCTTATACTGTCGTTCTACTACAAACGTTCTAACCCCCATATCTATCCTTGGCATCTCTGCACCCAAAAATCATCGAAATGTGCAGATTTCCATCCTAAGTTCACCGAAATGTACGGATTTCCATGATACAGAGGTAAACAAATATGACTGCACTAAGACAAGATGTCGAGTCAACTCGTCTGTTTCTGGAACGCATACAAAAAGATATCGGAATCCACTCCATTCCATCGAGTCGCCGGACGCATCGCCTATGGATTTTTAGGGTTTTGGCCTACTTAAACGGGCCTTCGGAAAGAAACAACCGCGAACAATGGAGGGTCTTTGAAGAGTGTGTCAACAGGAATGGTTACGAATTGTTCTGCGAAAGCACTGGATGGTGGCGAAAGGGGTTTTCCACCTTTTCTAACCCTCTGTATCTTATTACTATAGATCCCTAGCAAACCTCTGTATATAGATAGACTACTTTGTCAGTCAGACTTCGATAGTAATAGGATTGTGAGGCGGAGTTGATCAACCATTTTTGGAGTAATAATTTCTTAGCGGGTGAATCGTAGGAAATCCAAATAAAGAAAAAATTAATTTTTAGACGGGAATAAACTAGTCTTAACAATTTAAATATTCAAATGTCTTCATTTTTCAAAAAAATCCTTTAACCCTGCTTTGGTCGTATATGACGACGATATTAATCATAATTATTGATGAGTCTTCAATTACTGATAAGTAATAATAAATAATAGATTAGGCCCTAAGAATATCTATGCAAAAGATCACTCCGAAAGGTAAAATAACGCAGAAGGAGAAGCGAAAAGTGTCCTATTAACATAAATGAGATTTAAAGATTTGAGATCTTAAAGTTTAATTTTTCAAAATTTACTCAAGCAAATAACGAAATTTTAATTTGATATTGTTTTTGTTTTACTCAAAACAAAATCCCATCTGTCGTGCGAGACGCAGATTATCGATCACTCTAAAGCATTTTAGATGCCATTTTACAAAGACGCATAAAAAAACAAACCTGAGGGAATTTACATACTACAAAAATAAAGCACTGCAAGTTAAACATCCACTTGAATGAAGAAAATAATTGTGCTTTTTTTCAACTTCTCTCCTACTTGTAGTACGTTTTTTCCCTCCTCCCCTAAGCCTCTTTTTCATTATTAAGAAATTTTTCTTTCACACTGGAGAAAGAATCCAATTTTATCCTGTCTCAAAGCTCAAAGGGATTATCTTAATTTTCTTCCCAATTCTCCGGAGAGAATGAAAAGCCTGACATTAAACCAGAAACTGTCAAAATTCTAAGTTCAGCCGGGTGAAGGCGTTTCTTTTTCTAGACAGAGCGAGCAAGTTCATCAACAACGGTTTTGGTGCCTTGCAACCCACCGAGGAATTTTCACCAAAAATAAATAGCAACGAACTTCTTGTTGCTTGTTTGATGGGAGGTTGCGTCTTTAGCCTTCTTTTCTTAAAAAAATTAATTCCCTCTTTTTTTTTCTTTCTTTCATGGAAAATTTTTAAACTTGGCACCTTGCATTTTTCTTCTCCTTTCTCTCAACTCTTCCCCGCCAAGTGATTTTAACAACGTCTAATGAAGTTAGAAGCTTCTAATAGAAGCATTTAAAGAGTGATTTAAAATTTTTCATCGAAAGACCAGGAAAAAAGCACTCCCTTGTCACTTTAATGGATTTTATTTTTTCTCAAATCCCTTTTGGTTCTATTTCAAGCAACTAAAGAAAACGAGAAAACAAGAAAATACAATTACGTTCTTTTTTATTTTAAAGATTAAATGTATTAAATTTGGAATGCTATTTTTTTGGAAAAAAATAATAAATAAAAATCTAAGACCGCACTCTCTACTGATTTATTCTAAGAACTGTCGCAGAAGAAAATAGCAAAAATTAATGTAAATTAATTGAAATTGGATATTTCAACTAAAAACAAAATAAAGATAAAAAAGCAATCTAAGTGATAAAAAGGATTTACAATTTTTGAACTGAAAGTCTTCATTAAAGAGGACAACTAATTCAAACTGCTATTTCTTCAATGATAACGGATCTTTGTTAAAAAATATATTTTCATAATTTGATGTTTGAAAGCACTACAATATGTTTAAGAATTTAATTAATTAATTAAAAATGACTAAATAAATTTGTGTAAATATCTAAAATAAGCGTTAGATCATGAAAGTTCATTGCAAATGCCTCGAAATCTTTTGCACCATCTCTTTTCAAATTTTCTGAAATGATTTCTGTGGTTTTATATAATTAAAATCACCAGTATATAGTGTCATCTCTGAAAGAAGTATTATCAATATTTTACTTGTCTGTTATTCATGACATTTATCTTCTAAAGTCACACAGACTTTATAAAATTTTGAAAAGAGTCCTCCTTATCCTCGCTCTCCATCTCAGTTTTCATCTCTAGTCACTCTTTCCAAGTGGCTCGTCTCTTATTCATCTCTTCAAATTCAACTCTGGTCAAGTATCATTCACTTGTTCTCCTTCTTTCTCTCTTTGTATGCATTATTCTCGGCCTCCTTCCTACACTTCACATCGACACGTCCGTCACACAAGACGCATATCTTGTCAGCTATTTCCTCATTCATTCATCAAAGCGATCCGACATCTTAAAAATTAAATTTATGCACTACTGCATATTAACCACAGCTTCGAGACATTTGACCTTTACTGCCCTTAAATATCTCACAACGTTTATTCCCACATAGTGGAAGGATATTATTTTTAAGACATCTTGAAAATGTTTATTCCTGATGGGCATTTTCAAAGATTTCTATTCGCAATGTTTAATGATTAATATCTTTGCCATTAACACCAACTTTACTCCTTCAAGGTGGCGTTTAACGGAGGGAAAATGGTAACGTATTTTGCTCTTTAAACATATTTCTCAAAAGTTTCTTTTTATTTTGTTTCCTTAACTCTAAATAGTTTGCTTTTCTGATAATATACAGGGTGATTACAAAAGAACTTCACACTTTTAAAAATTTATTACATCAAAGCTATTCAGAATATAGACAC
>JAHWFO010015425.1:5696565-5725978 GCA_023313115.1 Rhysida immarginata | reverse complement strand
GGGGACCATACAGCTTCCTAAAAGTCGCCTATGGTTTACAAAATTAGAGGGGAGGGGTTGCTGCAAATTTTTGTCAGGGGCGTCCATGCACTTTTTACGTTAATAACTGGATGATGGTGGATATTTCTGTAAACATCGGAAATAAAGGGTCTAGAAATAGCAATATGGTAGCGTCTTTTAATGTAACCAAATGAACTTTGGACCATCCATCTTTGGTAAAAAATGTTGTTTGTTATCACCTATCATCGAGATCAAAAACATCCATGAGGCACATTCTCATTAATACAATAATATGAATAATGCAGGTTAGATTATATCCGGTCCGCGCAGTTTGTCACATTATTTTAGCTTCACCCTATATAAAGCATATATGAGATGCGGAAGATAGTTACGCTTCGATATTTAACAATTAAACGGTCACTTGTTGATGTTATTTACGAGGATTGTCCATAAAGTAAGCACCGCTTCGTTCTATTACCACCGCAGCGTTAGTGTCGCAGTTCCGAGCATGCACACTCGTCTCACTGGTTCATTATCATGACGCCATTACAGCCGGATTATGTTGTGTTTACATTTGTTAGTTATCGTTGAAAATGTTTAAGACAATTTCTGAGCCCACGGGCTGTGAAATGCGTTCTGTAATACGGTTTTTGAACGCAAAGAATGTTAAGCCAGCTAGAATTCATCGGGGATGTTAAGCCAGCTAGAAAACTTGTAGAGATTTATGGGGAAAAGGTAATGACTGATGGAATGGTGAGAAAGTGGGTTAGGCAGTTCAATGATGGACGAACCAATGTTCATGACGAAGCATGGAGTGGGCGGCCTTCTGTTAACAATGATGATTTGGTTGAAAAAGTGAATGAGAAAATTCGTAAAAACAGACGATTCACAATAAGAATGCTTTGTAATGAGTTTCCACAAATTTCAAAAACTGTTTTGCATGAGATTGTCACAAATTGAAGAGGGCAATAGAAAAGGGGCATAAGTGAAGAGGGCATAGAAAAGCTGGTTAACTGCAGTATGCGACAAAATAAACAGTACTGAAATTTTGAAACGTTTATTATTTATGCGCATTTCAGTACTGTTTATTTTGCCGCATACCGTATTTATATTATTTATTACGCGCATGCAGTTATTCTTCATTTCTCCTTTCATTTAACGGGTGTAAAAATTTGTCATCGTAAAAAATGTTGATGTGTCTCCAGTAGGCTTATTTCATCAATGTTACAATAGCAGACTAACCGCATAAGGAATAACAAGATTATTGCTTATGTATCGAGTTTAAGGTGAGTTTACAAAGTAATGTTTTAGAATTTGTATTTTTACCTTTTGATCACATTAAATTGGGGTTTTCATATAGAGAAAACTGAAGTGGATTTTTCCTATATTAAATCCTGCTAATGATTATTCCCTCTATATTTCCTCTTGATGACGCCAGTTTTTCCGCAAAATTATACAAAAAAGCATTAACTTGGATTAGAGAATTTGTGAAAAAGAAAGATTTTTCATTAAGGTGACAATTTAGAAACGTCACACGATCTTAACTAGACAATCAGTATGAATACTAAACAACTCAATTAGGTGCTTGGTTTTAATCACGGTTTTTCGGTTACCTTTATAACATGATCACTGGTCGGGAAAAATTCTAGAAATTTTCCTTATCCGAGGTTCTAGAACGTGTAGTGAGAAAATAACGACGCGGAAGCCACGGCTTCATTTCACTTCCGAGAGGGAAGAATGGCTTCAGAATTTCTAATGAAAAATTCTGTCGGTGCATCGGTCGAAATTGTTCCTGGCCTCCTCAACGGAATATTATCATTGCTCCGCGACGTTAACCACATTCTTCTCTTCTAGAAAGAAAATTCTCGAAAATAACTGGTCAACTATTAAATTTGAAACTCCTGTTAAATTTAATTTTTTATGTCAACCTTCTATTGTAAGCAACTGCAAGGAATTATATATTAGGAAAGAAAGGCAAAGTTTGACATGAATACAGTCAGTGACAAAATATTAGCACCACTATAATTTTCATTTAAATCGTTTTAATAAAAACAAAATTAAAATATTTTTTGGAATGCAGATACTTATTAGTAATGTTCGTAATAAGTTCGGTATTAAGAAAATCAAATATTTATAATTTACATCTTAAAACAAAACAAGTTCTTTATGCAACACTTTTTAAGTGAAAAAATTTAGCACCAGATAGTAAAAAGGTAATTTGAATAGATATGTGCTCATTTAAAAGAGTGGAGAGTTGAGAGCTTTTTTTTCATTTAGAAATATTCATTGACTTGTGAGAATTGTAGTATTTCACGTGAATAACAATTTCACGAGGTTCGTGAGATTGGGCGTCGATTGAAGACAAGTCCAAAAGTTATTTCCAATGACTTGAGAAATCCGGAAAAATATGCAACTTACAAGGGTTCTGGACTACCTCGCGCACTTGACCAACATTCAGCTCGCCGCATTCTCTGAGCTGCACCCAATTCTAGTCAAGCAGCCTGAAAAATCCAAGACCATCTTCTGGTACACGATTCAGCGTAATGTTCAAGGTGTAATCCAAGAATGCCCGCATTTTTTACGAAAGCGCATTAAGAGTTAGCCACCGTTAACCAAGCGCCATCAAGAAGACAGACTTCTATTTGCAAGAGAGCACATGGGGTGGACTTCAGAATGGAAGACTCTCATCTTCACGATGAAAAGAAGTTCAACCTTGACGGACGGATAGCTTCTCGTATTGTTTTCATGATTTGCGAAAGGAAACTCAAGTTCTATCAAGAAGACAACTGGATGGTGGATTTGTAATGATCTAGGGAGCGACTGGTTTTCAGAAAAATTGTGACGTTAAATTTCTCACTAAACGAATCAATTCAGCAGGCTACCTGTCAAAGCCACAAAGCATATTCTCTGATTTTGGACCAGACATGGCGTCATTTTGTTGTACTTCAACAAGATGATGATCCAATCCACAAAGCACAAATCGTAACACGGTGGTTTAAAGAATATAACATTACTTAAATGGCCAGTTATATCTCCTGATTTAAATCCTATTGAGAACGTTTGGGGATTATTGTCACGTGAAATGTACACAAATGTTCGTGACTTGAGATGCGCCATCAAAACTTAGACCATTCGATAATCAGAATTAATCACAAAGATGCCTAATCATATATTTGAGGTAATTCACCAGCAAGGCAAATCCTTTAGGGAACTTCATATCACTGGTGCTAATTTTTTGTCGCGTAGAAAAGAATCGTATAAAAGAAATGTGTTTTAAGTTCATTTTATTTCTGTAAAACTGAAATTATTACTGAGGGTACAAAATAATGACTTTGAAATTTTATTTCATTAAAACTATTTTTGTAAAAATGATAGTGGTGCTAATTTTTTGTAACTGGCTGTACATGTCATTTATACAGGGTGATTCTGAAAAACTGTGTAAAACTGTAAGCAATGAGAGAGGGGATCAGAATGAACAGAATTTTATGCTAGCTTAAAAATTGCTGGGACATGGACAGAAAGGATTATTGATCAAAATCTGTTGAACTGAAGTCTTGTTTTCAATCCAAATATACCCTCAAATGATATTCGATATCGATAAGCAGCAAAGATTCACCAATATCGTTCAGTCAGATCATGGAAAATGCCTGGATCTTTTGGAGGTGTACAAGAAACTTTAAATAAAGTATATAAAAGAAGCATGTAAGAAAGGAATTGGAAAATAAACTGCAATGATAATCTTTCTACATTTCTCTTCATGTTGGCTATCATGCTCTTTCTACCGACAATCAAAATCCGTTCCCATTCTAAGCAGCACTTATACGAAAGCACTTTGTTAACGATAACAAGTTGTCATTTCGTCATGGAAACTCTTGACCTACGAAACAGTACTGCATTTCCAGAAATGGAGTGCAAATATTAAATGTAAACTTCAAACGTTACGGGTCATCAACTTCTTAATTATCTTTTCTACAATCATTCACGTGAAGAAGAAAAATAACTGGAATGTCCGATAAATCCGATAAATTCTGTCTAAACATTTTGTTTACCCTGAAGGCTCTCAAAAAAAAAAAACTGGGAAATTTTGAAACGTGAGCTGCAACAGAGAATAAGTGGCGTTGCACGACATGCAAGACTGCGACATACAAGGATGGTCTTCTAAGTCAAGAAACCAACAAAATAGAGCTAATCACTTTTGTGCACTCTCTTAATGTCGGTTACAATAATTTAAAACCAGATTTGTTAAACATTTACTTGTCTGTCAGGCGGCTGCATAGTTTTGTAATTATGCATAATTGGTTAATAATCCAAATTCCAAATTTCAAATATCTATAAACGAAAAATATGGACTATTATCATAATGATCGGCACATATAGTGTCAGTCATTTGTTGCACAAAACTGGCAACGACTTATAGGGTGTATTCGGTGAATATTAGCCCGTACTTGATGAATATCCTTTAAGCCCGGCTGGTTGTCATCTCATATAGAGATCAACAGGATTGAGATCTGGAAACCGAAGAAGTAAAGGAAATTAGAAAAATTCTTTATACTACTCGAACCATCAATGGAGCTGGAGAAACAATTTTGTGAAATCAAATCTCTGATGCATTAAAAATTGTGCACGCAGTAGGGTTTCCAAAATTTGTGTTTCTTTTGATTAAGTTTCTATAACCAGCATTCAACACTGATTCTGTCATTTTGATGGAATTTTTCCTGAATATATAATATAATATTCTCTTGCTTAAATATATTATTTTCTTTTATTTTAAAACAGGCTTTTATACATTTCCAAAATTTTAAACGATAAAAAGCTAATTAGATATCAGATGTGACGGTGGGATTTTTTAAAGTGAACACTTCTATAGGCGCACCGCATACAAAACTTTTACTGGGGAGTGAATGTCTCTTATGCGTCTCGCTCGAAAGTGAAACGTTTTTTGGGAATACACGAGAGGTAGAAAAGTGCTTATGTGATCGGTTTGTTCAGATGTCTGGCCGTCTGTAGACACAATTCCAACAATGCATTCCATGTGGAGACATGGCATAGTGAATTGTTGAAAGAGACGAATCATCCTCGCATTGGGGAGAACGCGTGCTGTGCAATTTTGTTCCGCTCCGCGCATGCTCTATACATTGTTGGGATAGTGCGCGTGCAGGATGTAAGTAATAGACAATTATTATGAAACTCCCCTAAAAAAAAAAGGATTTCTTTATGATTAGGTAGCTCATTATTTAGTACGATAACTTGAAAACGAATTAGCTTTTTCTTATTCAGTTTTCGCAAATCGATAAATATGGGACAGAGCACGAACAAAGTTCTAAGGTGAGATATCCGGAATAGGTACAATAGCACGTGCACTAATGGTACCATTACGATATCTCCTTAAGATATTCTATGCTAACAAATAACATGTAATATATTAAACAACTCGCAATGAAGTGTCATGAATGAATATAACGAGTAATTAATAATAGTCGATATTGGTTTAGTAGCACATGTTCTATGTTACCAAATGATACCATTGAAAACTTTCAATGCAAAGATATGGCGTGTAATAAATCAAATAACTCGTTACGATGTGTTATGAATGAATATAATCTGTATTTATAGATAGTAGAAACTGATTTAGTAGCACTTTTTTTATGGTACTATATGATACCATCGGAAACTTTCAATGCAAAGACATTGGATCTAATATATAAAATAACTCGTCATAACGTGTAATTAAGATGTTTGAAATTGGTTTAGTAATACGTGTTGTAATCGTATCATTAATGGTACTATACCGATCACGAAATATTCCCCCACCTCAATATTGCGCTATCGGAAATGCTGATTGATTGCTCACTCCTAGAACTTGTTCAGTTGCCCGCGTTGTAAGATTTGGAAAACAACAGATTGCCCAGACAGTTTCGAGCAACCGAAGAGGTAACTGTGGGGCCCCACGGGCCATCGATCCTAGGGGCGAGCGTCGGTTACGACGCCTGGCCAAGACCAATCGGCGTGCCACTGTTGAGCAACTGGCACAGCAAATGAACAGTGGGGCCACTAGGCGTGTCAATACCAGGACAGTGCAACGATCCCTCTTGAGGTTGGGGCTCCGGAGCAGGCGTGTTGTAACAGCACACATGTTGACGCCTGTGCATCGCCGAAAACGCCTCCAATTCGCAATGGACTATCGCCATTGGACCTTGGCCGAGTGGCAAAGGGTTGCTTTCTCTGACGAGTCGCGGTTTCTGGTGAACAGAGTGGACGGACGATGGAGAATTCGCCGGGAAGCATCTGAGAACAGGCATCCCGACACCATCGTTGGCAGACGACAGGCTGGTGGGGGAGGTGTGACTGTTTGGGGGATGTTTTGGTGGTATGGTCCGAGTCCACTGATACCGCTGGAGGGTACACTGAATGCTTTTCGTTACCTGACGATCGTCGCAGACCAGGTACACCCCTTCATGTCGACAGTGTTTCCTCAGGGTGATGGCAGCTTTCAACAGGACAATGTTCACTGCCAAACTGCCAAAATTGTCCACGACTGGTTCGAGGAGCATGAGGATGAATTCAAGCTACTCCCATGGCCACCAAACTACCCGGACCTCAACCCAATTGAACATTTGTGGGACCATCTCGATCGCCATGTCCGCAAGCTAGACCCTCCACCACGCATGGTGATGGAATTCGGGATGCACTGATCGCCGAATGGTTCCAGAAACCTGCAACCATCTTCCGAGGACTTATTGACTCTCTGCCACGTTGACTAGCTGCTGTGCTTGCCGCCAAAGGTGGATATTCCGGATACTAGCAGGTAATCATATTAATATGTCCCGACCCTGTACATTACTTAGAATCGATTACAATCGCCATAAAAGTTTTCACTTCGATTGTGCGGTCTTAAGCACACATCTTTTTTTTTTTATTTTTATTATAATATTCAGATCGGGGGAGATATTTTAAGAGCAAAGTCATTATTTTTTTTCTATGTAGATCACCATGCAAAATTTTTCTATGCAGATGTCTCTATGTTGGTATGCGAAATTTTCTATGTAGGTTTCTCCGTTGTTACTACGCTGTCTTTACTCAACTGATTGATCTAATTTATGCATTCAAAAAGCAGGAAATCAAAAAAATTTCTGTTCATATTTACGTTGAACCTTTTAATTTAAATAATTTATATTTTCATCGAACTTAAAAAGTTCAATATTGAATTCTATATTATTTCCTTCTGTCCGTACTTTTTTTAAGGTAGGGGACATATGATATATGAAATGAATTAGTCTTTCATCATTGATTACGAATATCGCATCCAAATTTCTATGGGACCAATAGTTCCCGAGATATCAGCCAAAATTCGAATTTCCGAAATATGCTATATCTCGAAAATGGTGAGTCACAGCAAGATGGAACCAACAAGTTTAATGGTACACCTAAAATAAATAAATTTTCGTATTGAACCAGCGCATTTTTGTGCATATAGTAGACTCTATAATAAACATAAATTTGAAAAAAACATTCAAAAAAATTACGGAGATATAAATTTTTAAGTTCGTTTTGGTAATGAGAGCTTGCTCATTCTCATCTGGTTTTGAATTGTTTGTGGTCACGAGTTAAGAAGGAGTGTTAACTTATTGAAATTAAATTAAAACGCAAGGGCGTTTTCTTGAAAAAAGTTTCATAAACTTAACGTATTTCAAAAATAATAAAATTATATAATTTATATCAGACGAAAACTTATTAAACAGATATATGCAAGAATATTTCTGAACATTGATTATCTATAGGATGGTATAAATTCATAAGAAAATGTAAAAAAGTGAAAACTAATACAATATGAAACTTAAACAAATTATTTCAAATATTGTAAAAAATTATAAAGTATCCTACAATATTATTATATGAATTATGAATTCTATCCATACCATTAAATGACTCTAGTAATGATATTTAAGTTATATCTTAGAAATTTATACAATATTTAGGTATTACACTATTATTCAATTTATTTGGTCGTATTCCTCAGTATTATTAAGGCGTTGTTATAAGCCAATACCTTTAGTGCAGTTTTATTAAATAAACATTATTAATCTAAGGAGTTTAAATGATTAATTTTAAATTTAAATGTGTTCAGTCTCCTTTTAATAGGGAAAATCGTAAAATTAATAAAAACAAAAAAATAAATAATAAATAAAGTCACCAATCTTGAAAAACGATGAAGAAACTTGTGAGATGGAAGAAAACTCAAAGGATGTAGTCTATTGAAGGTGTTGTTGATAGCAGAAATAAACCCAGTCTATTGAGGATGTAGATGAAGTCTTGTGAAGATAATGTTGATAGTGGAAAACGATAATCTTGAAGGAAGTGTTGGTTTTGAAATACAGATGAAATTTTGAAGAGGGTGATCCAAATATTTGGGATAAAATTTATATAAAACGTTTTCGAGAATATTTCTCATCATCAGTAGGATAAAACATTTTTGAATGGTGAAAACATTTGAAATAAGAATTTAACAATTGATAAGAAAAACAATTGATATAAAGATGATGAAGCTAAGTTGGTTGTAATTGCTGGTTATGATTGTTTGGCTATTGTATACTAGGGTAATTGTTGTTTAAAAGTAGTATCCATTTATTGTTTATCTCTATTGATGGCTTGGCTAAATTTTTGTTATTTGTAATGATATTTATTGTTTCTTTAATTAATCTTTTTTTTTATAATTTTCTTCTTTTCCACAAACAGAAAAAAATATTAGAACAAATACCAAACATAAAAATCATACCAAAAATAACAAATAACATTACTAAAACATTAATAACCACCACCAACCTAAAAACAACAATCAATCAAAATAATAGCACAAATATCAATTTCAAAGAAATATGTCAAAATAATAAAGAAAAATGGAACACTAGAAATATAATTTATCAAATACCATGTAAAAATTTGAACATATCTACACAAGTCAAACTAAACGACAATTAGAAATAAGATTAAAAGAACATGAAAGAGCACTTCGCCACAAAAACAAAAACAACCATTTAGTAAATCATTGTATCAAAGAAAACCACACACCAGATTGGAATAACACAAAAATCATTGGAAAAGAAGAAAATTATAAAAAAAGATTAATTAAAGAAACAATAAATATGATTACAAATACCAAAAATTTAGCCAAGCCATCAATAGAGATAAACAATAAATGGATACTACTTTTAAAGAACAATTACCCTAGTATACAATAGCCAACAATCATAACCAACAATTACAACCAACTTAGCTTCATCATCTTTATATCAATTGTTAAATTCTTATTTCAACTGTTTTCACCATTCAAAAATGTTTTATCCTACTGATGATGAGAAATATTCTCGAAAACGTTTTATATAAATTTTATCCCAAATATTTGGATCACCCTCTTCAAAATTTCATCTGTATTTCAAAACCAACACTTCCTTCAAGATTATCGTTTTCCCCTATCAACATTATCTTCACAAGACTTCATCTACATCCTCAATAGACTGGGTTTATTTCTGCTATCAACAACATCTTCAATAGACTACATACTTTGAGTTTTCTTCCATCTCACAAGTTTCTTCATCGTTTTTCAAGATTGGTGACTTTATTTATTATTTATTTATTTTTTTTGTTGTTTTGTTTTTATTAATTTTACGATTTTCCCCAGGAGACTGACCACATTTAAATTTTATTAAATAAACTATATTAAAAGTTTAGTTTCAATAGTTATGCGCAAAAATAATGGGGGATGCGTTTTAGTCAAAGCAAAAATGCTAAGAAGACAGTGCTAGAATGTAAGCGATTACGGTTTCTATGCAGATTATTTTTTTCCAAAATTAATATGAATAAACAGAGTACAATTTTAGCTAAAAATTGATACCAAATGCACACCATTTACCTTAAAACGACTATTTCTTTCTATAGCAGCAAACGCATGAATGTAACAAAATTTCTGAATATTCTCCTATACTGACAAAAACTTTGGTTCACAGCTTCATCTTATAGAGAAATAACGCTTCCGATAGTCAGCAACGTTTACCATCAAATACGTAAACTGTCGGTACCAATACAATGCATATTGCCGATATACACCATATTGCCATTAATGACCGGACAATTTCGATTTTAGATGTTTTGTCTAATAGCTAGAAAAATACTTGACGAATTATCCTGAAATTTCAGGGGTGTAAAAAGGATGTTACACCTCATACATTTCAGCGAAGGTTTTCTCCTGAAGGCAAATAGGGGACCAGCAAAGAAGTGAACCAAAAAAATAATGTTTGAAATACATTGTAGCTGTAGCATATGCTTAAGAGGATTGTTTTACTTTGCTGTGTTCATTTGTATGAGAATAGCACGTATATTCATGGAGATATAAAGGTTTCTTTAAAAAGGTCGAAATGTTTTCGTAAGTTTTTTGTTTATAACACGCAATATTTTCAACTCAATGCAATGCCATTTACAGGAAACTTGACAAACTACAGTACAGACAACACCCTGCAATCAGAATAGAAAAATATTAAATATTTAATGAAATATGAGCATTTTTACTATCACTATTTCATTTTATTAGGTGGACTATCATTTTTGCAACCCGCCTTATTTAAAATAAAAACTGGAACTAAAAACGGGTTTTTGTTTAACATTTTGCTTTTTACTATATAGTGCGTCCAGTTTTTTCCAATAGCTTATGCATTCATTGACTATTTCGCTAGTGTTGACTGGCAACAGTAAGCGCTGTTTAAGATGTTACTTGCATCGTGGCGCGATCCTCTTACTTTAAAGAAGCGCGCGAATATCTAAATTTAACTTCTTTTTTCAATAGAATAAGAGAATATAAAATTTGGTGAAAAACTAGAGAGAATAAAACCCTTTTTGCTTATAATTAGCTTATCATCAGCATAACGAGAACGACCAAAATATAATTCTTTCTTCAAGGCAAGCCAAATACATAAGCTTAAAGATGTACTGGAAAGTGTCTAAATCAGTTTATAAGAATAACAAAAAAAATAGTTTCTATAGAAAATTAAATAAAATTACAGAGGAGCTTTAAGGGTATAATCTCATACAAAAGTAGAAGTTTGAAAAGTACAGAAACCTAATCAAACTTTTTTAACTGGACCGCGTGGTTTTGAAAAATCTGATTCTGCAAGAAAAATCATCCTTCTGCGCCTTCGATATTTCTCGCACTAGTCCTTAAGCTCTTCCCTGAACCTTTTTCTGTAATCAGCTAGTCTGCCGTTATTGGACCTCCAACGAAACCATTGATCGGCTCCAGGAGTCGCCGATCGGTTAACAAACGGCGTCGTCGAAGACTTTGGCAAATTCGCTGGGAGCGTGAAGGCTCCCCAGTCACCTGTATGGAAGCGCACCGAGACTCGTGGAATTGTGAAGCGGCATAAACGGAAAAGCCTCGGCCGTGACTTCTGGCCAGACCTCCGGGCCATCCCGGTTCGCTCGTCGCCTCACCTTTTCTATCGACTACCAATCTGCATAGACAGCAAAGGGCTTTGGTGCGGACATCGTTCTCTAGAGGTTCGCCGACCAAATCTCCACTGATCCCATGAGTGTTTCGTAAGTGGTCATTCGGACAATAAATGAGCGCTGAGGGATTGCTAAGGCGTGAGGCAAAAGTGTGAAGTTATTGCTATTGTGAGGCGGTCTCTCGAAGACCGTGCACTGCACCAAGCACCTGAAAATTTTCACTAATTCTGGGGAGCGCGGCAAGTGAGGTGAAAGTGAAGGAGGGCAGGGAAGCGAGGACAAAAAATTTTCAAAGCAAATGTGGAAATGGGCTGAACAGTAAATGTCTTCTACCGTTCGACTACTTAGTATTCGTTGACGCGGGACTGCATTCCTGGCAATTATTCAAGGTGCGGGCCTCATTTACCGAGGAGAGGAAAGTTGGAAAAAAATGGAAAAAGAATAGAAGAAAGTGCAATGAAAAAAAAGAGAGAGAAAAAGGGCAAAGAGAAAATAAAGATGGAAGAGAAATTAACAGAAATCAAAACAAACCGTGAAAAATAAAATGAAAATATGAGAGAAGATAGCTGCAAGGCGAGTTTTACATTTAGAAAGTATTTTTTACAAAGTTATCATCCTAAGTTCGTGCGAAATATTACTAAATAACTGGAGACAATATTTGGTGAATATTTAATAGTGAAAAAATGGTTAGGTCCGCAACAACTATGTCGCTTGATGAAGATATCAGCTACAGTCTATTTATTTCTTGCAAAAATTTAAAATTGTTTTCATTGAACCGAAAGTCCAGAAATAATAAACAAACAAGGAAATATTACGATGTATTTTATTTCTAGTTCCTTCTTTCGTCTTCTAGATCAAGTCAGTATAAACAACTACATCGCAATTCAGTGTAATATTTTAAATGCCACACCTCACTAAAAGCAATTTTTTTATCCCCCAAGATCTAGTTTACTTTTTTAATCGTCTACTTAAAAATGCATTATCTCTTCTTCGTGTGATGAAAAAAAAAGCTTTATGTTATTTGAAAATGTAAAATATCATTAAGTTTTTATAATGGAAGAATCATGTTAGAAGCAACGCTTTCATCCAAAAGCAGAAGATGGAGAAAGACGGGGAAGATACAGATAGAGGGAGTGAGAGAGAGAGAGAGAGAGAGAGACAGATGACAGTTGGCTTTAAAATATTCTCATCTTCCCTTGCACGTGCGGTAATCAACATCTTGCGCACGTGCGTGGGAGGGTTTTGTTTACGTTCGTTCTTTTGAGCGTTCCACCCAAACGCGTCTTCGCCCCCTCAGCTCATTTTTAATAGTTACCGAGACTCTGACAAGAATAATAAAAAGTTCTCTGATTCCCTCGCTTTTCTTTAAAGAAAAAGAAAAAGTTCTTGCTCTCTTTTAATCTGTTAAAAATAAATTTGTGACGTTAACTTCTTCGAAAAAGATTTTTTTAAACTAAAAATTACATTTAAAGAGATTTGTACAAATAAATGATACTAATGACAATGTTAAAGCTATTAATTTCAAAACATTCCAGCGTTGATCAGTCTTACAAACAATACAAATCTATTTCAAAAAGTATTCAAAATTTTCTTTTATACACTGCTCAATATCATCAGTCATCTAAATAATATACCCCACATATAAGAAAAAATGGAACAAGACACCCATGCCATTCGGTTATAAAAATCAAATTCAACCTCATTACATTCCATACTTTTTATACCAAAAAAAAACAACGAAAGGACTCCCACCCTAAAACAAAATCCAATAGCCCACTTCATCTCAATAAAAGCATGTGATTTTGCTGAATAATGTAAAGATTATCACTTCACTGATTGATAATCTTACTTAAGTTCAAATGTCTGCTGCAGCTACATTACTCCAAGAAGGCCATTCGATACGTTATGTGGTAAATAAGCTGCATGTTAGCCCTTCTGTCATCTGCCGACTTTGGAAACGGTTTCAAGAAAAAGGTCAAAATTCCAGCAGACTGGACAAGGCCGTAAACGTAAAACAACTCATCGGAAGACCATTACATTGTAACATCCTCATTACGGCAACACTGCTATTGCCAGGGACCTGCAAGACGACCTGAGGACAATGGCTGGAATGGAAGTGTCCCATCAAACTATCCTGATACCATGTCAATCAACATGAGATGCACGACTTTGAGTCAACGTTTCGCCTGCCCATTATGATAGATGCACATGTATGCACAGACGTACAAACAAACGGTATAACCCTGCAACGATGCATGAATTTGATGGATTCGGACGTGAATCGGTGATGGTGTGGAGTGGAATCTGTATTGACAACCTCACGGGCCTCGTCATCATCCTTCAGAATCTTAACATACAACGTTACATTGGTGATATTCTGGAGTATCATTTTGTGACTGCTGCATATTGTATTGGTACAGAAATCGTTTTAATGCAGGACTATGCCAGGCCGACACAGCAATGAGTCGTGACCTAAACTCAATCGAGCATGTGTGGAATATGCACGTCTTTGCAAGCGTCCAGCACCACCTCAGACTCTTCAACAACTCAGTGAAGCCTTATCGAAGAATGGGAGGGAATACCGCCAAGAAGACATCCGCACGGTCATTCGGAGCATGCAAAGATGTCAAGCTGTGATCTGTGCTGGTGGAAATCATGCGCATTATTAATGTTAAAAAACAATGAGAATTAAAATACTGGATATCATCTAAAAAAGACTCATCTTTTTGACATCATCCAAAAGGTTTACGAGATAGACTCATTTCATATAAATAAACAACAACTGAAACAATATAGCACCCCTCCCCAAAACAGGCTTTAGGAAATGTGTTCTTCTAATTGTTCTAGTAGTGTATGTAGTTGTGGAGCAAGTTCCTTTAAGCAAGGGTTCATTGATTTTCTTTTTAATTTAAAAAGCTCGTGGCTCAGAGTGATGCTGAATGTTGGATTAAAGCCTTGAAGCATTTCAAATGCTTTATTTGTTGCAGATTATTGTATCATTCTTACGCAAAAATTGAAATTGATCAAAATGCTTTATAAGCGTAAGGCCTGGATAACAATTGCGTAAAATATACGGTCAACCAAGTAGACAGCTAAAAAGTATACGTGTGGGCAAGAGGCACTTCAATATCCGTAACAATTAGAGTCACTCTACAAGAATTCAACTTGATTTTATGATTATTTTAGGTTTTATTCATCTGTAATGTTCTTACGTATTTTAAATACGGATGGCTTTTACAGACTCCTTTTACGAACGTGTTATCCAGGCCTAATTCTCTGACTGCGTCTACTTATTTGCTTGGGGTCCCTTTCTTTATTCGCTCGGAGTGTGACTCGGACTTAATTTTTTTGACTCCTATTTTCAGGTTGGAGTCATCGGAGTCAAAAGCTAACGAAAAGCGCAGGATGCAAACAAAAATACATTTTAAATTGATCGAAAGTTTGCCTCGAGACAATTTCTTCGAAATAATAATTTATTTCTATATGTTCATGTCATTCTGAAACCTCCAGAGGTTGCGAAAGAAAAAAAATCTTTTTGAATCCCCCCTCACAAATGCTTCATGTTGACTCTTCCTCGAGTTTTCAATCGCCATGCTGAATCTGGAAAGAGTTCCTATTCAGATGACTCGGAGCCATGACTCGAGAGAATAAGTAAACACAGCTTCTGTAACTCTGCAGCATATGACCGCTTTGATCGGAAAGATTATCGAAAAGTGAAGAAACAATAGCTTTTGAATTTTCAAAAAAGAAATATGGAAATAATTATAATAGCCTTTCAAATTTTTGAAATTCTATAATTATCTTTTATCTGAATATGGCTAAACAAGTGATTAAATATTGATTTAAGATACCAGAAGCCAAAAATACTGAAAAAAGTATAACATGATTATAGAGAAGAAAAATATTAGGTATCGACAATAACTAAAAAATTATAAAAACGAACTAAAAAGAATACCACGTCATCCGATCCAGGATTTGAGCTGTCAACCTCAGATCTTTCTAGATGGGGGACAGACATTTGTAAAGAAAAAAAAAGTTCTTCTAAGTATACACACTACACTGCTATAATAGAAGAGACAGTATACAGTTACGAGAAGAGAAGATATTTTTTTTTATTTAGTATCAGCTGATATACCCGGCATTGTTCGAGCTTTTAGTTTGACGAAATGTTGCAATATCTGAATGTGAATGTGCAGACACGAAAAATTAATTTTTATTATACAGAAGAACATAAATAGATAGAAGAGACAGAAGATAGATAGAAAGAAAGAAGACAGAAGGAAAAAATGATTGATCGGGTTCAAAAGCACCCTAAATGTTGACCCAGACTAAAAGCTATAACCATTTTACGTTTCATCAAACTCCGTTCAGTGGTTTTTGTGTGATATGCATACAAATAAAAAGACAGACAAACAGATCAAAATTCCAAAAATGATCTTATTGCGTTCTATCACTTATCCGTCATTCCTCAAATATGTTTTACAAGTAGTCATCTTTCAGCATATATATTTTTACGGACCATGAATATGCATACACACCTACATTAAAAGAAACACTGTCTCCCAAAATCATCCTATACAATCTGAACAAAATAAAAATCTTCGAAACCTATCCATACAGAAAATCCATTTATTAAATAACCAAATTCAATCAAAACACATTTAAATTTCTAAATTCAATCTGGCAACAATAACACCATCTACAACAATATAAAAACAACCACCAACAACAACCAACAATAACACACTCACATTAGTGCTTTTAATTGTTTGTTAGGGGTTCAGTGTTGCCAAATTGGCATTTTTTTAAAGCGCTTGTCCTTGTTTTTATTGTTTTGTGCATTGTTTAATTTTTATTAATATTGTCCAACAAGGATAAGCGCATGAAAAAAATGCCAAATTGGCAACACTGTATGGGTTTTTTAGTTTCATTTTGAAATGTGGGAATTGGACCTTTATTTCATTTTATAAAGTTATTTTCGTTAAATTCGTCCTTTTTTGGAAATAGAGATCTTTTTTGTATGATTAATGTATCATTCTGCTTATAACGAAGATCACTGAAACACATACTGATGCCGTTTTTTATAATTTATAAATATCCTCCAATCCTTGCACCATAGTCAAAACCAAAAGAAATAAGAAAACAACTAAAAGAAGATAGAAGAAAGAAAGAAAGAAAGAAAGAAAGAAAGAAAGAAAGAAGGAAGAATCCATGCAATAATGCGGTCTGGAGCCCTCGCAGAAATAATCAACCCGTAAAAATAAAATACAAAATTTAATCTTAAAATTTTTAGTTCTGCAATAAGTGCTAAAACCATAATAATAAAGTAAACAAAAGCTTAAGAAAATAAGAGACTATTACGTTGTTACGATAATAACACACGCGCGCTTTCCCATCGTTTTATATCACATTGTTCGGAGTTTTCCGGGGTAAAGCAACACCAAAATGATCAGCAGTTATCATTTTATGGTAAAAGCAAAATATAATTCCTCTAGAATTTCGTAATTGATCCGGATCAAAAGTACCCTAAATGTTGACCCAGACTATAAGCTATAATCATACTCAGTTTCATTAAAATCCGTCCAATAGTTTATGTGTGATGCGCGTACAAACAAACAGACAGACAACAGATTTATTATATGTATATAGAATAGATAGAGTTTGCTAGATATCCGCATACTGAAATTACGTTCGTCGCTCTTCAGGTCATACTTTCTACAAGGTTTCGATATTTGTGTCCATTTTTGTTGCGGGAACCTAGCCAAATCGCAGTGGATTTTGGACGTGTCTCCCTGCCTCTAACTGGATACTCCACTCGTCTCTTATAAGTTCGATTGGGTTATAATCAGAGTTCTGTGTGGACAACGAAGACGATTGACATTAATAGTGCATTTTCGTCTTGAATTCGATCACAGTGTAGGACGCACACGATTGTCCAAAATGTCAGAATTCAAATGTCGATTGTTGATTTCAGAATTCAAATGTCGACGTTCCAAAGTCGCTGACTTGTTTACAGCTATATCTCCGTGAATGCTGCTGAGTCCTTGCAGTTCCTTCAGCAAAGTGCTAAAATGCACACTGAGTCCTGTTGCCTGTTGGGACTCCTTTTGATGTTCTGGAATGGTTTTTTGCAATTACCTGTAATGTGAACCTCGCGCTTCAACACCCGTCCGTCGCATTCATTGAGTTTTGGGGAACCTGTTGATGTGCGAGTATGGGTTCCAACGCGCAAGTAATGATTTCATGAAAATGAAGACGTGTCAATTCAGTTATTGTAAGGTAGTGTATTCCTCTAATATTGTGAACGTTAAATTCATATTTTCCCTCGATGGGCACTACAAGGTGGGCTAAAAATCTGTTACCACCCAAACAAGTTCAAAACGAGTGGAGATAAAATAAATTTGTTGCACGCAACATATAAGAAGTTAGGTAGGGGCTAAACAAGTGGTCTCAAATTTGACCTTTAACCTTGAATTTTGTACCTTGCAACTTTCCAACCGTTACAGGTAGATAAAAATTTCCAATTGCGCTCAAAACGCTCAAAAAAAAGAAAAAAAAAAGAAAAAAAGCGCAGAAATAAACCAACTACAACAAAATGAAATTTCTGTGCTCAAGGTGTATGCCACTGTACCAGTATCAGTAAATGATTTGAAACAACGAATTCAGCAGGCTTGTAGAGACGTAACACTCATCATAATGTAAAATATGATGGTTCTGTGAAATACCGTGCACAGTTATGCACTGCAGCAGAAGGACACCACATAGTGCAGTCATTCATTGACAAATGTAGCTTGAACACTGAAATTTCATTTTGCTGTATTGGGTTTATTTTTACGCTTGTTTTTAATATTTTCTTGTTAAAATCAGCGTTTTGAGCTCTACAACTGTCAATTGGAAATTTTTCTCTACCTATAACGGTTGCAAAGTTGCAAGGTGCAAAATTCGAGGTCATATGTCAAATTTGACACCACCATTGTTTAGCCCCTACCTAACTTCCTATATGTTGCCTGCAACGGATTTGTTGTAACTTTACTCGTTTTGAAAATGTATGGATGGAACGGAATTTTTGGCCCACTCTATATTTTGTTGGTTGATTGGTTTGGTATTAACGTCCTTTTCAACTGCCATTGTCATTTCAGGACGGCGTTATATGGGCCGCAAATTTTGCTTCGCAAGGGTTTCTTTAACGTGCAGCTGGCAAACGACTACACGGGAGCAACAGCTTTACTTCCATTCCGAAAGAAGTGCGTGATCTCAGGATTTTCCCCCTGAAAAAAATCCTCGTCGTCCTCGGCCGGGGTCAAACCCACGTCCTCGGGCATCAGAGGCGTTCACGCAACCACTGAGCCACCGAGGCCGATCTGTATTTTGTAGTTGTATTTTGTAGTTGTGCAGGGGTTTGGGTGGGTTTGAATGGCCCAATTTGGTTCAGGGGTTTGAGAGGGGTATGACCTATTAGCAATTCTAAGCCAAATAATTATTAATGGAGGAAAAAACTTAAAATATACTGTCGACTATGCCTCCAAGGTAACCGAAACGTTTCTTTATAAACTTTTCTCAAAGCCCAAATAAAGTGGAAACAGGGTAATGAGGAATGGCTTCTTCGAAACAACATAACACTACAGTCTCTGTTTTATTGAAAGACAGAATTTGCAGTCAGTCGCTGTTCGCTGCCCGCTTTAGTAGAGCGCAGATGAAGCTTTTCCTTTATTTTCCAAGCAATATGGATTAACCAAATATAAATGATACGACAGAAAAAAATAAACGAATCATTAGTCGGGCACTTCCACGATACAGCCACTCCATTCGCCTGATCACAGCCTCTTGATTTTTATAGAACCCTCTAAAATATCTGAATACTAAAAAGACGTGGAAAATTTATATGTTTGAAGCAGCAAATGTAAGGCATATCGAAGAAGTGCTGCTGCCTTTGCACATTGGAAAATGCTGTTTAGAGAATGCAGATTTTAAAACAACTGCAAGGAAACAATATTGAATCGCATTCCAATACTGTAAAATTAGACTATAAAACATAAAATTTTGTAATGTGTTATATGGAATTGACATGGCTACAAGTGGCCTGATTAGGCTACCTCCGCTGGGAAAAGGTTAATGGCAATAATAAAGTTGAATGATAATAGTAAAAGTAGACGTTCATACTTCTTTCTTTCACTTACTACGCCTACTTTATTTCAAAAACGGAGTTTCTAATCGGACTATGGCAAAATTCTGAACTATGTATTTTTTTATCATGATGTAGTAAGCGGCTATTTTGTTAATGCTATGAATGTCCAGATATAAAATATCGGTCTCATATTTTGCGCTATAGGGATCTTTCACTCTTATGAACAAACTTTATGAGATCCCCGCATCATCGGTTTATCGTCTTCACTAAGAATTCAGAGAACAGTCTTGCGGTACACCGTGAAGAGCTTGCGTGAAACGGACAATGTTAAGTTGCGCATCAGTGCTATCAAAAATCTATTCACGGTTTCAACCGCAATTCGCTAATTATTCTTAACGTTTCCTGTAGCCCATGTTTTTCTTGTATATGTAACCTTAAATCGATATTTTCAACGGTTAGTTTTCTCTCAATCTTAAAATTGTTTGTGTCAATAGAATGCAAAACTCCAATGGGAAAATTCATCAGTTTCCCATTTTGCTGAATAACTAACCGCAATATTTCTCCTTTTAAAGGCACCTAAAAAGTTTCGAAACTGGTCGTTTCGCTTCCTTTCAATATACAATATGATTCAATTACAGCCTTATAATTTTGAAGGAGTGTATACACTGAGTGACCAGATTATTATGACCACCCTATCAGTATTTCGTTGGGCCACCTTTTGCCTTCAATACTGCGGCGATTCTTCTTGGCATGGATCCACGAGATGTTGAAATATGATGCGAGGAATCTGACACCATGCCTGTCCAGTTGTGAGAGATTTGATGGTTGTGGAACCAGCTGCCAGATGGCTCTTTCAACTTCATCCCACAAAAGCTCAATTGGATTGAGATCTGGTGATTGTAGGAGGCATCTAATCAAGGTAAAGTCTCCCTCATATTCTTGAAATCACTCTCGCACAATACGAGCACCGTGGCATGGCGCATTGTCTTGTTGGAAGAAGCCATCTCCGTTGGGATACTCCATGAACATGATAGGATGAATTTGATCTGCAATGATACTTTAGTATGTTGTGATATTCACGTTTTTTTCACACGAAATGAAGGGCCCAAACCATGCCAGGAAAACATGCCCCAAACCATAACACTGCCCCCACCAGCTTGAAGAATTGGGTCCATGCTTTCATGCGCTTTCCGCTAAGTTCCCACTCTGCCATCTGCATGATACAACTGGAAACGTGATTCATCGGATCACATAATTTTTTTTCAATACTCGACTGTCCAATCCTTGTGTCCCTGTGCGAATTAGAGACATTTTATCTTGTTAACTGCAGAATGCAAAGGTGTTCGAACAAGTTTTCGGCGAACAGAGTGTTCAGAGGTCCTTTGAGATCTGCAGTAATTTGATGCACTGTTGCTCTTCTGTTGTCTTATACCATTCTTGCTACCCTCCGTTCTGCCCGAGCAGTTCAGTCGCTGACAGCCACAACTTGCACGTTCAGACCCAGTTTTCCGGCTGACAGTCCAGTCTTTAAAAACTTTAACAACAGCTGTTCTTAAACATTTAACGAATGCAACTGTTTTGCTGATAATCGCTCCATGGCTCCGAGCGCCAATAATCTTTCCACATTCAAAGGCTGTTAAATGGCATAGTTTACCCATATCTTCAGAAACAAATCACTTCTACTGTCGTTGTAAACAACCTGCTTCCCTATTTATAATGGTATAACTAATCATAGCTAATATGTCTACAATCGTCTGGTGTTCATAATCTGTCCATTTATAACATGCAGTGTTTTGAAGATTATATACACACAGATTATATACACATAAGCTTATATTGTGTTTTGAAATGCCATATTCTAGAGAAAAAGCCCAGTTTTCATTTTATAATTAAGATTTTTGTCCTTCTACCGGTATTGCGACATATATCTACCTGTAGATCTAATCAGGTATTTGCCAAACGACAAATAGCCTCAGTGCTACATGTGCGACGGTAATTCGAGTTCGGAGTACTCGATTCTTAAAGAATCCCTCGGAAGGTAAAATCTGGAGGTATGAGATTCGAAGAACAATCCACCGATCTGATAAACGTATTACGATATCCTTGCATACTTCATTGTGTTACTTTGGTGAAATGATCTAATATATGTTAGGTTAAGCCAGATTAGATTAGGTCATTAGCTTGCTCTCATCACCTAAATTTTGAAGTGTAATTTTGAAGAACTTTTTTTTTTCCTTCCCTTTTGGTCTACATATTGGCATAATATCAAAATTTGGACTATTTTTGGACTTTTCTACGTTCTTCAAAATTACGCTTCAAAATTTGTGTCTTCAAAATTTTATTCTAAATTCGTCTTCATCAACTTTTTCATCATATTTTTATTGTGGAAAGATTCTTCAAGCACCTACACACCTCCGCCTTGGTTATTTATCCAGCTTTTAAGCTCCAAAATTGTTTTTATACGGTGTATTTAATCAATTGGTCTCAGCAATTGTAAGAACACCTCCACTTTGTATAATTAAGGTTTTTTACATTGTACATAGTTTTTTATACTGAGAACTATCATTTTTCTGGAGTATTATTATTTTTTAATCTGGAGTTTTACACTTTTACGAGGGGAGGGGAGTTTTTTAGAATTTTTTTAGAATAAATATGTTTATTATTATTTTTTATGTTAACTTGTTCTTTATTGGGTTTTACCGTATCTATTTTTGCAGAATTAGAGAAGAAATTATAAATTCACTATGAACATCAGACTTTTAACATTTTCCTACATTATGAATTTTTATAATATTACACATTCTCTGCTTAAACTTATAAATTTCTGGAATTTTAACAAAAAAATCTACCTACCAAGATTTTTCAGAAATTATTAAGTGTAATTATTTGAAAATTGTGAAATCTTCATGGTATCAAGCTATTTTGTTTAACGTGTAACTAAATGTCATCGCACTGAATTGTCCCTAGCACTATGATGTGGCGTCAACTGGCCCCTGTGTTCACCTGATCTCAATTAGATTTCTTTGTAAAGGGCCACAAGGTGAATCCAGGGAAACGCTTATACCATTCATAAAATTAACACTCCCCCCCCCCCCCCCACTGCCATGTCACCATATGTACTCTCTAGCAACATTACTCAGACGGGCAGAAGCAAATTAGAAAATTGAACTGCAAATATAGCTATCGCTATAGCTGAAGAAGGAACCAGAAAATGAGCCCATCTATTTCTTTAATCATAACACCATAAGTTTCAATAAATAAATAAATTGATAACCTGAAGACAATGCTTCAATAATTTGATAAGCTTTGTGTCGAAAAGGGAAGAATAATTTCGCGATCTGGATTCGAACCAGGGACCACGACTATTGCTGTCGACTAACCAATTGTGCTATCGCGGACACTAAACAACAATAGTGTTACAATGTACTTCCATGAAGTCACTTGACAGACGAAATGGCAGAGCACGTCCACGGTTTGAAAGTTTGGATTCCTCCCATACACTGAAACCATCAAATACGTAGATGAACACTTTTAATAAATAAAAAAATTGATAAACTAAGCTACACTTCATAAATTGATAAATTCGATGTTGAGCAGCGACAGCGATAGTCGTGGTCCCTGGTTTGACTCTATGTCGCAGAATTCTCTTTGTCGTTTCGAAATATTAGCAACAATGTATACGCTAATACCAGAAGTAACAGTACGACAAGCATTCATTTCACGAGGCATCGCTGTGGTAAATTGAGTTCGCTAGGTCGTGGATACGTCGAAGTGTACTTACCGGTAGTAGAAATCTTTCGGCGCATGCAAAAAGCTTCAAATGACGCCTGTTTGAAACGCGACTTAGTATTGTAATGGTATGCTTCTAAACCTCACGCGGCATTCGCAACAGTTAACACTCTTCAATGTTGCCGCTGGGAGGTCCTTGTAAATACAGTCGGACCTATTTCCACGTGAATTTTTATTTTCGGTCTGTTTAAGGGCGGCTTTTCAGTATACGTGCTGCTACAGCCCACAAAGCTTTTTGCGATAGGTATACAGAAACTTCTCGACTGCTAGGACCGCTGCCTAAACTAAATGAGTGAATATGTGTAGGCACAAGCGTTCGACCACGCCTGGAAATCTGTGGTAAGTATATTTCTAATCCCAAAATACTCATAGTCTCTCAGCTGTATCGCAGTCTGTATAAAAGTTTATCGAATATTTAAGTTTCCCCATAATAGCTAAAAGCTCATAAAAATTCATTCACCATTTCTTCAAATATAATTCTTTCTCTAAATGAAGAGCGGTGCGTATATTGTTCTTGAATATAATTGAAGAAGATCGTAATTTCGTACCTATTAACTAGATTTATTCATAAATAATCAATTTTATTTTTAAGAAGGAGAAAAGCCGATTTTAATTTTAAGTTTGGTAACATCGATAGTGTAAGTCCAATTTTATGGTAACAAGCACTGGATGGCAAGAAAACGTTTTGGTTTAATTTTTTAAATGCATGAAACATTCCTTTGTTTATTTTCAACCACAAAATTATAGTGAGCGGCTTCTATTCAGTTCCAAAGTTATTTCGCTAAATTTTACCTTGAAATTCAATTATTTAAGGAGATGCAAAATTTTGAATGTAATTGGTCAAATTTCTGCAAGTTGAATGTTAAACTTGTATAAACTTATCCGCGCCCCACTTTCTTTTCTACTACATTTCAGCGAATAAATTATTCAAATGAAAAATTAATTGCAGCTACTTTTAAGAGAATTGTTGAATTCTTTAAAACTTTTTCATACGCGATGGCATAGCATCATTTAAAATTTTTAATCTAAATCAGAATTTAAATTTTGCATTTCTAGCGTCTGAGAGTCCGTGAGTAGCAAAATTGCTTAATACAGCGGCGAATATGTTAAACGAAGACAGTCTTTATCAAGGGAAGGAAATTTTTGACATTTTAAAATATGTATAAAACATGATATTCGATTTTAGCAAGTTCATATTTCACAAGTGAAGCTTTAATTTACACCACTTTCGTCGTAAACCATTTCCCCAAATATAACTTCAGCGTTTGCCTTCCGTGTATTCTTTAAAGATTTTTAGAAATCAATTCGATCACCCCGAGGCTCAAAATTCCTCTTCGTTTCTCATTTACGATTAAGGAAAAATCAACAGAGGCGACGGAAACGGACTAAACAAAGGGACTAACGTCAATAGTGAACAAAACCAATTTTGAAGAGCCACAATAAACGAAGCACACTGCGATTAGAAGAAAGGTTATCAAATTCTGAAGAACATCGTCACATAAAAGTACCTGCGAATAAAAGTGGAAATTTCTGAACGTTTAATGAAGGAAAGTTAAAAAGACGCACAAAAGAGAAAAGCTAAAATAATTCACCACGGCTTTAAATGTGAAGTGATAAATGAAAAGTTTTCTGAAATTGCTTAACGGTGATTTAAAAGATTCTGAATAAACGTTAAACGTACAAACAATTTCAGTCACTCATTTAGTGGGTGGAAATCTGTTTATTGCTGTTGCTCTTTATGACAAACATGGATAAAATAATAATGAAAACAGCCCGCGGTTCCCGATTTTAATGACGCTTTCTCTCCCTCGAAATATTACGCGTAATAAACTTGCTTCTTGTTTTAGCTCTGTAATGTTTCGGTACATCTACGACGTCATGTTATTTTGACTTCGCATTATATCCGGCCATTCTGGCTTCCAAAGATCATAAATTGCTGATAGTCAGCTAACTGGTGCATCCGTGACAAAAACTCCAGTCTCTAAGGTGAATAGAGAGATTATGACAGATTACTAAGATACTGCGGCATCTAAGAAGAAAAAACTGCTATGAGAATGATTAGAAAGCTGAAGCTGGCTTTTCGTAATCCCATGTTTTGTACTAACGCAGAGCGGAGGGAGCTTCATAAACTAAATACATATGTCACCAATAAGCAGAAGTCTCGGGCTGCTGATGAGAGCAACCATATATGGTTCAACGAGTACTCCTATACACAGTTCCTTATCACTAGACGGTTTTGTATGTTAAGAGTACATGGTGTAGGCAGAAGAATGCATCTACCAGGATGATAACGCCACCTTCTATGCCGCTAGCAATGAAAAAATCTTCCTTGACCAGCATCTTCAAACACTTCAAAATTGTCCAGCATTTGCAATCTATTTTTGAAAACAAAATTAAGATCCGTTCATTAACCCCAGTTTCCAATATACAAGGGACTATCAAAAAGTTCCCGGAATTGTCTGGCCGGTGACTGGATACAGTATGCACATCGTGACCTTAATCCCCTTCAAAGTACTTTCCTAGGGCACACACACACTTACTCCAACGAGACTGCCACTCCTGGAAAGCCCGTGCGAATTCTTCCTTAGGAATGGACTTGAGACCGGCTGTCGCACTTGCTTCGATCCCTTCTTTTGACACAAAACGTTGACCCTGTAGTCCTATTTTCGATCTGTTGTAAAGCCAGAAGTCGCAGGGGGCAAGGTCTGGGGAGTACGGGGTTGGAGCAGCACTGGGATTTTTCGTTGTGCCAAGAATTCCTGTACCACTAATGCCGCGTGACAGGGCGCGTTGTCGTGCAGGATCCATCCGTTTCGGAATTTCTCTGGCCGTTACTGTCGCACTTTCTCCCGCAAACATGTCAAAACCTGATGTACACGTTTTTGTTGACAGTGGTCCCATAAGGAACAAACTCATGGTGCACCAACCCCTGATTGTCAAAGAATGCAATGAGCATCACTTTTGTGCGAGACTTGACAAAACGAGATTTCTTGGGACTGATTTTAATCATGTAATCCTGTATTCATAAAATATTTAATTTTTTAACTTTTTATGGTAAAAATTTGAATTCCGAATGTTGAAATTAAAATCCGCTTTTGTGGCGACGCCTGATTCAGTGCTTGTAGTGTCTCCGTAGCATTTTTTCCAAGCTTGAATATGAATTTGATGTTTGTTCTCAGCTCAAACTGTGACATCGCGCAACGTATGTTACACCATCCATCTTACAAGTAAGCACACGCTACAGCTCCCGAATGACACATCCGAACACGTATGTTGTTTTTACGCATGTGGGAACCAGGCTTAACATGACACCTATACATAATTGCCATTGATAGTGATGCACTGATTCCAGCGTGTAGGAAGCGAATGAATGACTTCAGTGTAGAATTCGTGGGCTGCGTACGAATCCTTCTTCCATGGTGTTCTGCACTTCCTTGTCACAGTTGAACCGATGACCTTCCAGTAAATTTTTAAGGAGTCGAAGATATGCGAGTCACATGGAGAGATGTCAGGGTTGTACGGAGCATGTTTGACGACTTACCATCGAAATGTTTCCAGCAGGTGCAGGGTTTTTATGGCCACATGTGACTTTGTATTGTCCTGGAGAAGCATTATCCGTTTCCAGAGCTTCCCTCTGCGCTTTTTTTTTGATAGCCTGTTCCAGCTTCAGCAACGTGTTGCAGTACCGTTCAGCGTTAACTTTTCACCCGTTCCAGCCAGTCGATGAGTATAGGTCCTTCTTCGTCGAAAAATAAACTGGCAAGGGAAGCCTGAAAATTGGTATTCATACTATACTCTATGGTTGCTAACTGTATGCCAAATTTGACAAGTCCAGCACTTCTTTTGTGAGCATCACTTTTCTGGCCTTCATGGCGGAGTGAGCCGTATATCGGCGACCATTTGTCGACAAACATATTTACCCACTTCGAATGTATACAGTGGCGCAGCAGTAAAAAGAAAGTCTTCTTTTCTTTTGGGCATACCTTATAAAAGATTTCGGTTTGATCATCTCTGAAGAGTTCTTCTGGATCATTTATATTGCATACACCTGCTACTGAATTAGGTACCTTTTAATTATCCTGTGCTAGGCCTCCTACACAAATTTAATAATTTTAAAAATAATAATTAGAAAACACTTAAAGCGGAGGAAGTCATCTGGGTTCATTTGAATAATTCGTGCAATAATCATACATTGGGTTATCAACTGAGAGATTATAATGAAATAAGAATGTTAAAATGAATTGTTAAAGCATTGCTGACAAATAAGTTAACTCAAATTAACTGTGTGATCAAATGAACATCCTTATGAATGAAATCGAGTAGCCATGAGTCAAAGCGTATCGTGATATTATCATTAAATTCATAATTTTATTAATAACACCGAGAGAAAAGTATACAGGGTGTTGCAAAAACATATAGGACAGTACTGCTGGATAGCCTATCCTCTCGCTTCAGAGGCTGCTTCATAAAAATGAAAATTGGGAAGTTTTATTTTGTTAACTCATTTACGCCGAATTTGGTAAAAATGGAAATTAAGACTTCATATCTTAAATTTATATTTTATATCATGTAAAGTCATAAAAAATAGTTTACAAAGAACATAAAAAGTTTACAAAATTATTTTGAAATGTAGTACAAGTTTCACCATCTATGGACGACAGCATATAATTTTAAATAATTTTTTTATGTCTTTGTAAATTATTTTTTATGTCTTAAGATATTTCCATTTTTACCAATTGCGGCGTAAATAGGTTAACAAAATAGAATTTCCCAATTATCATTTTATGAAGCGGTCCCTGAAGCGAGAGGATAGGTTACCCAGCAGTACTGTCCTGTATATATTTGCAACACCCTGTATAATATCATTGTATTCAAAATTTAATTGACAAACAGAAAAATCAAGGATTTTTCCAAATAATTTGAAGAGGATTGGGGGGGGGGGGAGAAGAGATATCACTTGATATTTTATAATTTTTCACTGAAATATACATATGAAGATATAGTAAGTCTTCCATTTTTAAAGCAAACCATCCTTTAAATGTTTGCTTTTAAATGAAGTCAACAACTGAAGTTTCGTTTTCACTTTCATGAAAGACTGTCTCCTAGAAGAACGACTTAGAAGATTTCAAAGGTGAAATAGTCTTGGAAGACTGAAAACAACAAGATAAAGAGATGGTTGTTTATCTTCATTCTCCAAGTAACTAGAACATAACCAGAAGGCCAGGCCAGCTATTTTTTCTTAACAGCCTTTCAAAATTTTAATTTGCCTCTGTAACTTAATTTGCCTGTGATAAAATTATAATAAAACAAATTGGGACTATCTTCAAACACAGTCCTGAAGAAGGCTCAAACGCATCGACTCTATGTCGTAAAATCACTTGTTGTTTTAAAGACCCATATACTTATACAAATTGGGACATAATATGGTTTTGAAAACATTAAGAAGGGAGATCGAGTGCAGCGTTACGGAATTCTCGAGGGGGTGGGAACCGGACGTATGTTACAGGTTCAGTCTATTCCAAAAGAGTTTTCACTTAGGTGAATGATGTTCGGCTTCCTTGCAGTACATTAAACAAGTGAGATTAATCGTTCCAGGCAAGAAGTCGAGTTCGAATCATGTTGGACCCAGAGACAAATGAAGAAAGAGACTGGCAGTGACCTCCCCTCTAGTGGTGCCTTCGCGCCGCCATTATAGGATTGGCAAGAAACGCTGATCGCGAGAGGCAATGCATGTGAATCAATCGCAAACAATTATTTTTTATAATATCTACCTAATATATCTGGATGAATTTATTATGGGACCACCAGAAAAACTTGCTCTATTAAACAAAAAATAATCATCCAAATCGGCCCATCCGATAAAAAGTAAGTTATTTGGTGATAAATAAAATTATTCTTAAACATAAATTAAAAAAAAAAGTTTAAATGGAAGAGGAGGAAGAGATTATATTAAACAATTAACTAGGAAAATTCTCCTTTATAAATTATAGTTTGAAAGTTAATAAA
>JAHWFO010015425.1:5621159-5696465 GCA_023313115.1 Rhysida immarginata | reverse complement strand
TATTTAAAATAAAATAAAAAAAATTTTTTTCTTATTTTTTCCCGAATGATCATGACGAGGTTGATTCGTAGGTACAAGCTTATCGTTGAGTTTTGGGACACGTTGTATATTAAACAATTAACTAGGAAAATTCTCCTTTATAAATTATAATTTGAAAGTTAATAAAATAAAATATACAGTTCACTAATAATAATCCAAATTATTGTTGATTTGTATGAGATGTACAAATTATAACCTCCCCTTCTAATAACTAACTGAACCACATTTTCATACATATAGTCAAATCGTTTTTTTAAAAGATCCAATATTTCAGTTCACAAGTAATTAAATTATTAGTTAATTGCTTATTACAATATTTGGATTAATAAATTGATTATTTTATTGAACTGAGAATTATTTCTTCCTTTTCGTTTTTTGTTAAAAAAAAACAAAAAACAATTTAAGTATCTTTTCAAAAGTATTTTACGTTACCAGATTTTCATTTAATTTAAAATTTTAAAATATTTTAAAATCAATTAGCTAATATTTGATAAATTATGTTAAAATAATTACATTAAATTAATGACATATTGATTGGCATTAAATTTATCAGGTTAAAATTGAGTGCAGTTGGCACAAAACATTAATTCATGTATAACTCTGAAGAATATAATCATGAATCCATATAAGATGATGCATCTCATTATTATCCAATCCCTGATATTAAAATCTCTGGCGAAGCCTCCTTTATAACGATAGGAGCTGCGAGTTGTACATGCTCTTTTAAAAATTCGTAAGGCATTGAATCAGCTATTGAAAGTCATTAAAAGTATACGTTATCGTTAGTTAATGCAGTAAAGTTTATTTAAAAAAATCAGAAAACAGGTTATGCCTACTAATACCTCCTGAAATCATCTACAAAAACAGCTGAAATTACATTGAGAACATAGGCCGCCTTAGGTTTCTGCCACTCGCAACAGGGCGACTGTTGCACTTCCGGTAGCACCAGTAGCGCTCAGCGAAATGAATACAGCACTGCCAGTCTCTTACTTTCATTTGTCTCTGGTTGGACCACAGATGAAGAGAAACAGATGGGAAACTCTACCACGTGATTGGAAATCACTACGTCATTTTTCAAAACTGGTTTCGTGGCGCTAGTGAGGACACAATTTTGAAAATAATAAATAAAATAATAACGCAGTTTATGTATTAATTCTTATATAAGTTAAAACACATAAATTTGTATTCAAAAATAAAAAAATGTTTTACATAAACGAAAAATTCTTGATTTGTCACGTGATCACTCATGCGAAGCACTCATGTTTGTATTAGCTCGCCGTTGCTCGTGTCATAGTATTAGCTCCCCTCTAATACTATGCTCGTGTTAATCAGAGACCCCTGGTATAAGAAATCTTGGTAATACAATAATAATTTCTTTTCATCTGTGATAATCCACCTTGCATTGTAGAACCGGTTTTCAAAGTTTTTAATTAACTTGAATTAAATTTTTTAAAATTCCGATGAAAAGAACGTTAAGAAACGTATTTATATGACGTCATATAACAATCCATTTGCGGGAGAATGACGTAATTATGATTAAACCGACAGTAGCGCCGCGAAGCCAGGAGTGTTTTTAAGGAAAATTTCATTGGTTGACTTTCGTTACGTGATCTCAGAAAAGTTTCCCTTGCGGCTATAGGGAGTTTCCCCTCTGTTTCTTATTCCTCTGTGTGTTGGACAATGCCATTTACTGTTTCTTAGCAACAGCGATAGGTAGGCATAGTGAGTGACGTCAAACTGTTTTAATTGAAATTTAATTTTGAGCCTTCATTAGAAAAGTTTTTCTTTATTATTAATATAAAGGTATATTATTATTATTTTAGGAGAAATACTGTATAATAAGGTGAAAACTACACGAGGAAGTAAGCGATAAGTTGGCAAATAAAATAAATGGCGAATACACGAATTAAATCATTATGTTTTTCATGAAATAATCAGTAGTAGAAAATTAAGTTTGCTTCACGTTTAACAAGATAATATAATATACAGTGCGTTTCATAATTATAACGTCACCCCAAAATTGTGGGATATTGATAGTCCAGTAAATGAACTGGACTGGCATTTGGTCATTCCATTATTGTAGGGTAGAGACGGTATTATTTACGAAATGTTGTGAAATTTGATTCCATATTTAGTGATTGATAAGCAAAACATCACCTTGTATCTTTTGCATAATTATAACGTCACCAAGATTTTTATATGATTTTGGGTATAAATTATCAGAAATGACATATGGCAATAATTATTTCACAATGCCACGAGGAAAGCAACTCTCCGAGCGAGAAAAGGGGCAAGTTGAAGCTTTCACAAAGACTGGAAAGGGAATAAGAGCGATAGCACGTGAGCTTGTACGAAGACAGAGAGTTGTTCAAAATCACCTGAAGAACCCTACTGAATATGGGACTGCGAAACGAACTGGACGTCCATCAAAACTCTCTGAATGAAGCAAACAGTTGATCATTCGATAAGCATCTAATCCTACAAACAGTTGTAGCATCATCAGGAAAGAGCTTAACCTAGATGTTTCGACTTTGACAGTCTGGAGAACCTTAAACGACAGTGCAAATAGTGTACATGCCAAGCTGAAACCGACCCCTCGTCTGAGAGAGCATCATAAAAGAGCTCGATTAAAATTTGCAGGTGAAAACATGAACACAGATTGGAATACGGTAAGTTTTTCGATCAGTCAACTGTAATGATCGTGCCTACAAGTATACAAATTGTTTTAATATTGTACAGGTTATTTTCAGCGATGAAAAAAATTCAATCTTGATGGGCCCGATTGTTTCAATTGTCATTGGCGAGATTTACGCAAGGAAGAGCACGTCTTTTCTATACGGAACTTTGGAGGTAGAAGCTTGATGGTGTGGGGGTGCATTCAGTTCGTTGGGCACGCTCACGTTGACTTTCCATCAACATAAATGAACAGCATAGAGTACCAGAGTATACTTAGAAGTCATCTCATCCCGTATTTAAAAAGCTTTAGACGAATTCCACTGATATACCAGCAAGACAATCCATCCATCCATTCAAGCCGCAGTGGTTTCATGACAATAAGGTTAATATTATGGAGTAGTCTGCCTGCTCACCTGAACCCCGATGGAGAACGTCTGGTGATGGCTCACACATCAGGTTTACACGAATGGTCGACAGTATAAAAACATTAGTGAGCAGAAAACTGCATGGAATAAGTTAAAAATGAGAATTTTGCGTTACGTAATTTATGGAAGATCCTTAAGAAAAAAATGTTGTAATATAGAGCGCGCATGATATACCACAGAGTATCCGTAAAGTCTCTCCGCAGCGGAAAATGACGATTCTCATCGAAAGTCAGTCTGAAATGGAAACCGCAAAAACGTTTGAATGCAACAATTGGCATGCACTGAATAAAAAAAGTTGTGCGTATCCTCACCGCTTAATATAGTTCATTCCTGACGTAAATAAAGTATTATATTTTCCCATTTTTTGGATTTTTGCTTTTGTTTTTCACTGCGGAGAGACTTTACGGACACCCTGTATAAATACTTAACTAATTTTTGGAGAGCAATCTCAATGGACTTATTCCATATCAGCAAGATACTCCCTTTAGATTTTTGGACTGTATACATCAAGCGAGTTAGGTTCATTGCTTCATGACCTCCTCCGCAGAAATCGCCACGCCCTCTGCCGACTATCGGTACGAAACAAGGTGTAATGTGACTTGTCCACCACGTTAATATTTTTTCCAATGAAGTCGTGCCTTACACCATTGAAGATGAATTTCCTTGTTCATTTTAGACCCCATCTCTGAATAGATTGGTCTGATATGGTTGCAGATAGGCTGATATGGTAACCAAAAAAATTCTGTTGCTCTTCATTAATATTTACAGATGAGGTCATCACATATCTTTTTTAAGGGAAATTATTTCTCTTAGCAAGGGTATTACAAATTATATTTCCAAGCATTGAAGAGTTTAAGATCTCAGCTTATGAAATTACAAGCAGTCGGCAATTTCTAAAATTGTGGCTCCAGCAAGACAGGCACGATGAACCCCTTTTCAAACTTCGTTTTGTCAAAGGGTACTGTCGATTACTGCTATGCAGCACTTTTAAAGTGGCTACGTGGTTATGTTCCAAATCACCTAATTTGCATTTACTGGTCATGAGTGATATTTGCAGTAATTTCATCAATGTTTATAATACATCAGCCAGAATGAGTATTGTGAAATAGATTAGCCTTGTTCTCGATTTTATCTCTCAAGGAATATTTTATCTTTTCTCAAGTTAAATTCTTATATCCTCGTTTATTTACACACATTTATGCTATGGTGATATATTTTGGAGTAATATTTATTCTTTTTATTCTTCACAGAACCTAAAATGGTCATCAGAATTGTTTTCGGCACACTGAAACTTTCAAGTGTTTCTTCGTTATCGTCAATCGGCTTTGTTATCTATTACTCAAATTTATTGGTTCAATCTCATGATCATAGCTTTTAAACTTCGTCGAAATTTATATACATTATGTGCATCCATTGATTTTTAATGAATTGCCACTTTCGTAATTACGCAGGCTGACAATTTACGACTTCCGAACTATTCTACAAATTTTAGTTTAAAGTAATCCTTAGGTGGGTTTCAAAATGATATGGCCAACTGCATTTTCCCCCAAAAGACAACAGAAAATAAAGTTTTGTTTCCTTAACATTTTTTATTTAAGACAATACGTAACAAGTTTAATGACAGTCTAGGTTGTGATCTGCCTGGTGTTTTAAAAAACGGTTAAAAAAAATTTAACGTGTTTATGTAAAAAAAAAAAAAACCAGCTGTTTCAAAAAGATATGACCACCCTCTTTAAAAGTGGAGAAATCCTTACTTTTTATCTTGAAATAAAGGAATGAAATGCTCCTAAGTGTAGAAAAACACATTTTGAAATTACACTGACTTTTCGTTTGTATACAAACAAAATCAAGGTGTGTGTTCGTCCTAATCTCATACCCATTCATACTCAAATATGGGTCGAGATAAATCATTTTCTGAATTTGAGAAAGTGCAAATTACTTCATATAAGAATGACGGTCTGTCTACCAAACAAATTGCAATGAAAATCGGACGATTTCATGAAGTTGTGGACAATTTTCTTAAACTGGGACACCGATATGGTACAAGGAAGGCGACTGGAAGACCACGAAAACTGACGAAAAGACAGGAACGAATGGTAGTCCGAAAACTTTCTGTTCGTGGGACAAGTTTGTCTTAGCTTTTTCGTGATCCCATCATCAATGCCAGTAAGCCAACGCTGTAAAGAATTGCTCGACGCAGTAAACGATTGGTGTATAAAAAATGAAAAAGAAGCCGAGATTGACAGAATCTCATAAGCAGAAAAGAATACAGTGGGCTAAACAATATGGTTCCTGGAAGAATGGCAGTGAATCTTATTTAGCGATGAGAAGAAGTTTAATCTCGACGGAACAGACGGAAATGCCTTTTACTGGCACGATCTCCGCAAAGAGGAAAAGTTTTCTCAAAAAGGCAGCAAGGTGGAGGCTCCATTATGATCTGGGGCTCATTCGGATTCAATGGCAAGACCACTCTGGCATTCACAACTGGACGAATGAACGCAATTGCCTACCAGGAGTTGCTAGAGACCAACCTATTCCCGTTTGGAGAGCTTGTGAGTGAACTGTGCTGAACTTGTTCCAGCAAGACAATGCCACCATTCACACTTGATACTCGGCGTGGGAATGGTTCTTATCTAACGGCGTGCCAGTAATTGAGTGGCTTGCTAATTCTCCAGACTTGAGTCCAATGGAAAATCTGTGGGGCATCTTGGTTCAATCGGCTTATTGCAATGTAAAACAATACAGCAATGTCAGTGACCTAAAACATGCCATCATCACAGCCTGGGAAGAAATAGACTTGTCAGTACTGCAAAATCTTGTCATCAGCACGAACAAAAGGATTTGTGAATTTTTGTTAAAGAAAGGAGGATTTATTGGCCATTAGAGAGAGGTGGTCATATCTTTTTGAAATGTCAAATGTACGCAATAACTATTTATGTTTTTTTTCGTTTTTTTAAACAACTTTATTAAGTTAATTTTGGGGGAGGTGCAATTTGTTAAGAAAACGACCTTACTTTTTTTTTGGGGGGGGATGACACTTGGAAACCGACCTTATATCAAAACTTGGCAACTCAGATATCTTTTTTACACTTTAAATAAAAAAAATTGAAACCCTCACTTGTATCCGGTTCTTTGATATTATACTAACCCTTGGGGTATTTCTTAATTTGTTCTTAGTATTTAATTTTACTTTAATTTTTTTTTCACTTATTTCTGAATGGTTTATCCAATTTCCTTTTTGCTTTCTCATTCATTTAATATTTTTTGCTCTTATTTTTGTCATTTTCTATTTTTTTTCGTATTGTACTTTCAAACAATCCGCCAAAAATATGTATGCTCATTTCAACAAAAGGAAAAACGTAAATATTTTTTAATATTAACGTTTTCAGTTAAGACGAGATGAATATATTCAATCCAATTAGAAGAGGTGCTAAAAGTGGTTGCCATGATCTTCCAGACACTTGTTAGTGCGGCGAATTGCGGCTTGGGCAACTTTGGCCAAAGTGTCCAGTGGGATTGCTGCACAAAATGTTTCAATTTCTTCCCGAAAGGACGCACAAACAAATTTTCTACGATTTACCATATCCTTTATGGTCTCCATAGGTAAACGTCTACGTGCGAGTAGATCGGCCTCTGTGGCTCAGTGGTTGCGTGATCGCCTCTGATGCCCGAGTACGCGGGTTCGATCCCGGCTGAGGACGACGAGGATTTTTCAGGGGGAAATCCTGAGATCACGCACTTCCTTCGGAGGGAAAGTAAAGCCATTGGTCCTGTGTAGTCGTTTACCGGCTGCACGTTAAAGAACCCTTGCGAGGCAAAATTTGCGGCTTTTATAACGCCGTCCTGAAATGACCAAGCCAACGTGCGGGGAGCTCAGTTGTATCTCTTCGTCCTATCTCTCATCCAGTTAAGTTCGCAAGTCTCGTTGATAGTGAAGCGACAAATTTCCATAAGGTCCACGTATGGTAATAAAACGAATACACGTAGCATGTCCAAGTACGCTTGAACATTAACTCTACCTTTAAAGAAGAATAGGCTTATTAAAACCCTTGATAACAATCCACATCCGACATTTACCTCCGGTAATTCGACCCAGCTTCGAATAAACACCATAAATGGCATCTGTTATTGTGTTCATATATTTTTTGGACGAACTTTGAATTTAATTTGTATTGTTTATGGTTTTTAGTATAAACACAAATCCTTTGTGGAATGGAAAATAGAATTTCGCGAATCATATGAAAATTCAGTAGAAAGAAAAAAACAAGAAGAGAAGTCAACGACCACCATGGAACTTATCTTCATCAGAAATAAGAAGTTGAAAGATTTTACCTGTAGTCATACGTCGCATAACAAGTGCAAATTAAATGAAGTTTTTTTTTAAAATTTAATTAGAATTTAAGGTTTTATGCAATTTGGCTAATTAAACGTGCAATGTACTTTCCGCTTAGTTTCTTCATTGGCACTTTCTGTGACGGATAAATCTTAAATGGTTCTCGTATAAATAAACGTGATACACACAATTTTAATAACAAATAGAAAACTCTTAAAATGGCAGAAGTCGACTGGGTTCTTCTGAAAAATCCGTACAACAAACATACACTGCGTCATCAATTAAGAGATTATAATGAAATAAGAATGTTAAAACGAAATGTTAAAAGATTGCTGACAAATAAGTCAACTCCTCTGTGTGATCAAATGAACATCGTTAAAAATGAAAACGGGTAGCCATGAGTCAAAGCGCATCGTTATATAATCATTACATTTATAATTTTATTAATAGCAATGAGAGAAAAGTGCATAATATAATGGTATTCAAAATTAAAATTGAATTTAGCGATTTGAAAGGGGGGGGGGGAAAAGGGATATCACTCGTTATTTTAATATTTTTCACCGAAACATTCATTTGAAGATATATTAAGTCTTCCATTTTTAAACCAAACACTCGTTTAAATGTTTGCTCTTAACGAAAGTCAGCAACTGAAGTTTCCTTTTCACTTTCATGAAAGATTGGCTTCCTAGAAGAACGGCTTAGAAGACTTCAAAGGTGAAGTATTCTTGGAAGACTAAAAACAACAAGATAAAGTAACGAGATGGTTGTTTATCTTCATTCTGTGGAAATATTTCCAAGTAACTGGAAAATAACCAGAAGGCCAGGCCAAACACCCAAGAGCCACTTCAAGCCGTTATTTAGCTGTAACTGCGCCGCATAGGGAATCAATGTCAAAGCAATACTCGATGGACCGCTCATCTGCTTCAGGAACCTCAATAACTATAGAAACAATTTACAGACTCAACTGTATTATGATTCAACGAGAGGGATCGTTATGCAGGAAAGCTAATGGTTTGCATGGCAATTTCTCAGAAGTGCAAACAAACGCCCAACTCAAGTTTACAGAACTCTTACAAATCACGATTCAGCTTAATCATTCACTCATGTTCTTAAATTTTCATTCTTACATCACAGAAGCTTACCGCTATAGTTTGTGTGGGACGCATTAAGAAGGATGCTATCCCAGTTGTTTCCAAAAGAGGTACTTTAACTGCATTAAGATGTAGAGATGAAGATTTTACTGTTTTATATAATCTTATCAAAAAGATTGTGTTTTTTATGCACAATAGTATCCTTCTACATAGGGCTCGTGCTACTCGCGAAATATTTTGAAAGCGAAGATGGAGTGGCCACCAGATCTCCAGATCTTAGTCCCGTAGAGTCTGTTTAAAATGCTCTGGAAAGAGCAATTGCAATTTCATTCGCTCTATCAGATCGCCGCAGGGATTAAGACTACCGTAGCAGAAGAATAGAATTTATTACTCCAATTCCTCTAACGCATTTATAAACCGTATGAGGCTCGTTGTAAACCGTGATTGACCACACTCTATTCTAAGCTTTCTGAAATAACGTTTTCATTGATTGTTTTCATATCGAAATATGAATTCCGTGTCCCAAACTGTCGCATATACAGAGTGAGGCATTTATGTTGAGACAACTGAATATCTCGGAAATTAAGCATTGTATGAAAAAATATCCAAAATCAAAAGTGAATTATTTCGCGGGAGAAATTCATTAGTTAAAAAATTACCCCCCCCCCCCTTGTGAGGGGGGCTGGGGGGGTAACGTTGAAATCTTAAATAGGAACCCCTATTTTTAATGGTATATTCAGATTGTACATAATATTCGAGAAATGTTTATTCTTGGTGTTTTTTCAATTGATCCAACCATTTAGGAAATAGAGGCCCTGAAAGTGTTGAATTTTTAAAGTTTTTGAACCCAATTTTAACGATGAAGAACAAAGAGATAGAGAGTGGGTCTTACAAACATTCCTTTTCCACTTTTTAATGGTCTTTAAGAATCCGAAGTCAGAATTTCAAAAATCCAATATTTTTCAATACACACTTATAGACTCTGTCTCCATAGGACTGCTGCCCCCAAATTTTACTTGTGCACTAAAAAATTTTGAATTTTTGAAATTCTGACTTCGGATTCTTAAAGACTATTAAAAAGTAGAATAGGAATGTCTGTAAGACCCACTGTCTATCTCTTTGTCTTCATCGATAAAATTGGGTTATTAGCTTTAAAAATTCAACAATTTCAGGGCCTCTATCTCCTAAACGGTTGGATCAATTGAAAAAACACTGATAATAAAACATTTCTCAAATATTGTGTACAATCTGAATATACCATTAAAAATAGGGGTTCCTATTTAAGATTTCAAAGTTACCCCCTCCCCCAGCCCCCCTCACAAGGGGGAGGGGTAATTTTTTCACTAATGAATTTCCCCCGCGAAATAATTCACTTTTGATTTTGGACATTTTCTCATACAACGCTTAGTTTCTGAGATATTCAGTTGTCTCAAGATAAATGCCTCACCCTGTATATCGCTCCGTACATAAATCGCATTTGATGAAGATGATGCTAATGTTGACGGTTATGGCTCATTATAGACCTCCATGGGTTGGATTTTATCACGCGGTGTTGAAACGTTTATATTATCAGATATGTTATTTGCGTCGAACTGACCAGTGGAAGTTATTGGCGCATTCGTATCGGGCTATAGTTCAGTTTGGCGGCGCCATGACTCAACTTTCAGTCGTTCCTGCTGAGCCCGTAGACATTCAACATCGGACATTTGGGTTTTCATGGACTCCACATCTCTAAATCTGTTTACCTGTGACGTTTTCTATAATTTTTTGGCGTTTATTATGCATAAACTTGGAAATTCTGAAATTTTTGCAAAATTTCCACAATTCGAAGGCCGATATCTTAGATACTATTAAATACTGGGGTTTAATTTTTGAGCTATTTTATAAAGCGCAAAAAGATAAAACAAATGACACCTAAAATGCCGTGCTATCACAAAGGAAGCCGGAGAGCAAATTAATTAATCTCTGCCAGAGAGCAGATTTTCTGACTCAACTTTGTACTTCGATTGTATCAGCCAATGACGTCACCATGAAGTCGGTCAAAGTCTAAAGCATGCTTTGTTTTATATACTATCGAATGCAATATCATTCATTTTTCTATCATTAATAATTTTGACGTTATTAAGGTTTTCGTGATCAACACCTTTCATGACATTCACGATTTAAGCGTGGCATCCCAGTATCAAATTATAAGACTATTCTACGTCAAAAAGAAAATTGTATTTTTCATTAAGAGGAAGCGCTTCATGCCGTTTATACTGTGTTTGGAGCTTTGAAATGAATGTTTCTGCCATTTCTTCATTTTTTTCAAAAAAAAAATTAATTTCTTTAAAAAGGCTTAGCCGATTTCCATAAAAAATGGTCAATGTATAGTTTAAGAACCCCCACTGTCTGAATTTCTAAAAAAATTAAAAAAAAATTGACGGCGGGGGGGGGGGTCTTCGGGGAGGGGATAGTAAATAACTCCTAAACGGCTCATCACAGCCAAACAGGTCATTTACAAAAAAAATTCGCCTTAATGAGTGGAGTATGCACATGTTGAGTTTATTGAGTTTGGTTCGCTCGTTTGAACGCTACAGCCATTTTTTAATTTTTAGAAAATAATTAATATCTCGAAAGAGGCTTACCCAATTGACATAAAATATACGCTAAGGCACAAGTTAAAGAACCCTCTAAGTATGTATAATTTTTATTTGGTTCGGCTATTTGCCGTTTCAGAGGAGTTAGCTACACAAAATTGGTCACATACGTACATACATACATACGTACAGACGGAAAATTTTTTATTCAAAATTTCAACATATCTTTACGAATCATGAGTTTTTAAGTCGATTTCAGGAAAAAAAAAAAAATTTGAATTTCTGAAACGAAAACAGAAAAGAGAGAGTGGTAGGCCAATAAAAGAGCCATCATATAAAATATGTTGCTATATATGTATCATTTAATGACTTTTCTTTATATTTGTTTTTAATCAATAATTTTAAAAGAATAATTAATTTAAAATAGTAACTCCTTTTGATTCAAAAATAGAAAAATTAAATAAATCTTAAAAAACAATTGATAATGAAAGTCACCCAATGTGGAGAAATGCAATAATGAAGTGGACGGAAACACAGATGAATCGAAGGTCTTGTGGAGCATATTATGTAGATCTGGATGAAGCAGACGAAACACAGGTGAAAAGAAGAAACACAGGAAGGTCTTGGTGAAGGTCTAGGGAGAATGTTACAAGAATAGCACAGGAAAAAACACAATAACAGTAAAAGAAGAACTATGATGAAAGTCCGATGATTAGGAACGTTGATATCAATTTTAATAGGACTTGAAACAATAAAAAAACGTTTTCGGGATATTTTATCCCATCTTCAGTTTATAAAAATTTTTTGAATGAAATTTCCGTTAAAATCACGGTCTATAGATATTCATGGTCATCGAGCTCCATTGTTAAAATGAAGCTAATGTTTCTAGCTCCCGGCAGGGCGGGAACTCTATTGAAAAGTGGCGCTGCATGTACAATCTGCCCAACTGCGCCTGCAGCGCCACCTTATCGGAAGACAGAAACTTTACTTTGGTATTCAGTTTGAATGAAAATCTCTATCGCAGGTTGTGGTCGGGAATAGTGCGACCTATGCGGCACTTGGCGCGATCTGTTTTCCTTAGCTTCTCGAAACAATGGAAAATGGCCGAAGCTCGATGACCATGAATATATATAGACCGTGGTTAAAATATAATGAAAACATAATAATGAAAACAATAAAATCAAAACAATGTGTATTTGATTGTTGTGAACAGGATAGGGTATTGGATTGTTGAGAGCAAGTGAAGTGTTATTGTCTGGGTTATGTGTTATAATTTTTTATTTTTTTATTTTCTTAGTAGTAATTTCCATTTATTATTAATTTCCATTTATAAACTGAAGATGGGATAAAATATCCCGAAAACGTTTTTTTATTGTTTCAATTCCTATTAAAATTGGTATAAACGTTACTGATCATCGGATTTTCATCATAGTTCTTCTTCTTCTGTTATTGTGTTTTTTCCTGTGCTATTCTTGTAACATTCTCCCTAGAGATTCACCAAGACCTTCCTGTGTTTTTTCTTTTCACCTGTGTTTCGTCTGCTTCATCCAGATCTACATAATACGCTCCACAAGACCTTCGATTCATCTGTGTTTCCGTCCACTTCATTATTGCCATTTCTCCACATTGGGTGACTTTCATTATCAATTGTTTTTTAAGATTTATTTAATTTTTCTATTTTTGAATCAAAAGGAGTTACTATTTTAAATTAATTATTCAATATTACAACTCCTACTCTTATATAATTTTAAGAGAGTTCAAGTTTATCATTCTATAAAACTATATGTTATAGAGCAATTTTGATTACAAATGTGAATTCAACACTATTTATTATCTAAAAACACCAATGAGGTTAAATATTTTAGACATTCCATAAATTACATTTCTTATTATCGATTATCGTTCGTTTCCTTAACTAAGATAGTTTTTGCTATGATCCCAAGTCTATATTACAATTATTATAAATTACTATTAACAATTTTCATGGTATCTATTATTCTTGTAAAGTTCAGGATAATTCATCCCTTAAAATATTTATTTAGCTTTCTATATTAAGTTTTCCTTCAATACAGTGTGATATTAAATTGTAATTTTTGTAAACAATAAGAGACTAACTTATGATGACTTTTAGGCGGTATGCTTTCTACAGTAAATAGTTAAAATGAATTTAAGATATTTAGCTTTCCAAAAGTGCAATTTAACACCTTTAAATCAATAGTTGAACTCATATAACGATAACGAGGGGGACATGGAAATTTGTTTACGTAATTAATTTATTATTTACGTAATTAATTTTCTGAATCCCGGTGATTTAGTAGGAGGCGACCGGTGGTACTTTTCATTTCCGGGTTAAAAGAGCCCACTTTCCTCCGGATGAATATGCGATAGAAATTGCAGAGCGGATGCGGATTGCGGTTAAGTAGAAGATGAAAAGGAAACATCTTGAAAATTGGGAACAGATATTCAAAGTAGGAAATGAATACGGAGAAAAAGAACGACGCAGAAGATAAAGATCTTGTTTCACAAATGGTTGCTTGTTAATTTAACCCTTGCAAAATTGATATTTTGTGGGAAGCGATATAAATCGATCGATGGAGGCGAGGGATTACCTTGTAATCCCCAGGTATTTTGCATTGTCGATTCTGGCCCGTCTCAACAAAGCCGCAAGACACTTCGGTGCTCATTTGCTTTGCAGGCCTAAGGTTGTCTTTAATTGCTTACAGTTACACATTAGCGAAGTTTACTCGGCGGCCGACGGAACTATTAATGACTTGGCACGGGAAACAAAGTAAAAGGTAAGGGGGGGTAGAGGTGGTCAAAGACCAGTAGGCGTCGCCAAAACGGACGCAGATGGGACTCGGTGCCAGAAGACGACCAAGTGAACGAATCCGATCCGAACTGGTGTTGCTGTCACAAGGCCACCAAAGACGGATTACTCTGCGTATTAAGTGGTCACGTCCGCGGAATACACAAGAACTTTTCGAGGTATTAACTGCACCGCTCACAACGAAGAAGTTTGCAAAATCTGCCATTTAAATATGAGCTCTTTGCTCCACCCCCCAACCCTTTTTCGGGATCAAGTCATTTTCGTTTTCATTCCTCAACCGTCCGAAGCACTCCTTCCGTAGGCATTTTTGCATTTGTCAGACTTCACTTTGAAATACAACCAACCGCTCCTGCTTTACATGAGTAGTGAGTGGTTTTCCAGATAAAAGTTCTCAACAAATATCTAACGAGTTTTAATTGCTTTTCTGCAAATGGCTAAGTTTGTGAGAAATTTTTCAAAGAATGAACATTACACATTAAAAACACACACTTTAAAAAGCAATTCAGAAATATTTATATGTTCAAAAATATTTACATGTTTGTATAATGTCAAGTTATTAAATTTTATCTTAAAATATTCGAAACTTAATTACTAAAAAAAAAGTTTAATTTACAGGACTATTCTGTAAAATCATGTTAATGTAGAAAACTTATTTTATCACGATTTCTCTTTTATATATTATTTTATATGTATATTTACCCTTTTCTTGTAAATAAAAGGTTATTACAATTTTTATTTATTCAATAATCTATATTATATAAATGCACGATGTTTAAAAATTGTTTTAATGACAAATTTCGATCGCAAACATCTTCAGATAGAAAAACTGAGTTTTGTATTACTTTGTAACTGAAGAAGTGGACTTTGTCCCCGAAATGCATACTTATAGTAAAATTTTATTTGGGGAAAGGTGATTCGTTTTATTCTTTAGTGTATTATATCCACAAGTGGTGACCTTCCGTATTATCAGAATTTTAAGTTTGAAAATAAAAATTTTTAAATAAAATTTCAAAATTTAAACAATTTTAAGGATAAGATTTACACTATCGTGCCAAAAGTCATGGGACACCACCAATTTAATGGAAACACTTTCATCATTTTTTCTCAGTCACAGATTTCGGGCGGTCCTCTCCTGCGCACAATCGACGTTCCAACACATCCCAAAGATGTTCTATGGAATTAAGATCGAGGCTCTGTGCAGGTCAGCTAAGTTCTTGACCCCTATTCCATCAAAAACCATCTGCCTAAAACCCTTGCTTTGTGGCAAGGTGCATTATCGTGTTGAAAGAGAAAAGGGCAATTTCCAAAGTGGTGCCAGAGAACAAGGAGTGCGGCGTTGTCCAGGATGTTTTGGTAACGCTCCGCGTTCAGATGACCAGCCACAGAAACAATTGGACCCAGGCCAAAGCACGAAAGCACCCGCACACAATCAATGACCCTCCTCCAAACTTTATTGTGGGCACACTACACTTTGCCAGATGATGCTCGCCGGGCATTTGCCATACCCAAATCCTTCCATTCGATTGCCAGATGGTGTATTGTGACTCGTCACTCCATTCAACCATCCGCCATTGCTCTAGAGTCCAATGATGTCTCTCTTTGCACCATTGCAATCTCCTCGCTGTGTTGCAGGTGCTTATGTGGGGTGTGAGGGCAACAGCTTTGCCATGAAAACTCAGTGAAATCAGTTCCCTGCGAACAGTCCTGGTTCTTAGAATTGGACTCTGAAGGATCTTGTCAGTCCATCAACCGACGTTTTGCGGTTTGCACTGGCCTCCCTGTGAAGCGCCCTTCGGTCTGTGGTCGACATAATCTTGGGTTTTCCAGTCTTGGGTTTCCCCCTCCATGCTCGGATGACTTTTTGAATTGATGATTTATGGATGTTTAGCAGGGTTGACGTCTCTCTAACACTTTTGCCTGCAAGATGGCACCCATCAATTGTACCCCTCTCGAAGTCCGAAAGATGCTTTCTTTGAGCTATTCCTTTAGCATGCAAGCGACCTCTATTGTGTAATATTGTGATGAACGAAAATAGTTAAACTGAATTGTTAAAATTGTGATGCCTCATTTTTATGCAAAATATGCGTGTCCTATGATTTTTGACAAAGTACTGTACATAATTTCTAAAGGTAAATATGAAATGGTTACGAAAAATTCGAACTCCATGGCCGTTAATATAACTATATCATGAAATAAATAAATAAATCTGGCTGTGCCTTTATCATTATTCTCCAGGAAATATAAATTGATGCCATAATTATCGAGAGATGTTAATAATTTTAGCATTTTCTTATTTGGATAATCTAAGATGTTCAAACTCATTTTGAATACCAAAAAGTTATAATCATTATGGTTGTAGAGAAAGAGCATATTGCACTCCAACACTGTTTAATCGATTACTTAGATGGATATTACTTTTAACAACTATGAGACTCATAAGTTCGAAGAGATTTGGATGTTTCGTTTTCGTATTTTATCATTTGACGTATAATTTATTTTTATTGTTTATCAGATATTTTTACCTCTTTTCATAAAATCTAAAATTCTAACCTTTCAGCCAATGCTTCGAAAGATTCTACACAAATTATTCAAATGTCATTTAAAAAGTTCAAATTACCTCAAAACTCATACAGAAATAAGTCAATACGCATTTTATATTTTTGGATGTTACTTTTTCGTTATAATGGGTTTATTTTTACGCTTATTTTTAATCTCTTTTTTTTTGTTATAATCAGCGTTTTGAGCTCTACAACTATACAAGTGGAAATTTTTTCTCTACCTGTAACTTGAAATTTACAAATTTCAAGGGTAAAATTCGAGATCAAAGGTCAAATCTGACACCAATAATGTTTAGCCCTTACCTCACTTCCTATATTTCGCCTGCAACAAATTTGTTGTATCGCCACTATTTTGAAATTTTATGGGGAGGTAAGAGACTTTTGACTCACCCTATATATGCTCCGTGTTGTCGTTTCTTTCAAATGTTGTGAACTTCCTCTTGCAAAATCGTTATGTCTGACTGTACCGAACAGCGAATGTTTGAGATTTTGTTTCCGTCTGTGTCAAACAGCTTTTAAGGAGGAAGTACTGACAAGGGAAGTACACGAACATGTATCGCACAGATTCACACCAAATTGAAATATGTTAATCATCAAAATAAGAAAATGCTAAAAAAAAAATAAATAAATAAATTCATAATAACCCGGAGAAAACTAAAAAATTTGAGCACATCTAGCTAGACAAAGACCCCATTATTAAAGCACTGTGTATGTGTATTAATGCGCTTTCAACTTCTTTTTTCCACTAGTCAACAATACGCACGGATCCACTTTACCTGAAAACAACGCTATCGCTTCCAAGGTATATTTGCGCGCACAAAAAGTGCATTGTTCAAATACGTGTACGTCCCTTGTGAGTCCTACACAAGTTTTTTGAGCGCTTCTCACGGTTCATAAAAGGAGAAATGAGCTTTTGGAAGACCACCATCATTCTGGGCCCCCTTCGAAGTCGTATCGATGAGAAAGTTGAAAAAAATTGACAGATTCGACGAGGAACTTCGGTACACAGTGACGAAATTTTGAAGCTACATGTATGAGTTGGAGCTCTTCTCAGCGGATTTGACAGTGAGTTTGAACATGAGACGCGCTGTTATGAAATTTCCAAGCGCACATAGCCCAGTATAGCACATAGCTAGTATTTGGCCTCTCAAGGATGGACTTTCGTTTCCCATCCACCCTACTCACCGGATATATAAATAGCTCAGTCTGATTTCTTCTTATTCACGACTATGAAAAAAAAACACTGAAAGGAAAGAGATTTCACACCATGGAGGAGGTGAAAACAACTTCGCAGAACGCATTCCGCAGCATTCCGCTTCAGCAGTTCCAGAGATGCTTAACGAAGTGGAAAAATCGATTAGACAAATAGATTACCTCTAATAGAGAATGTTTTGAAGGAGATTTATTCGCTATTTATACAAAACGCTTAATTTAAAAGAAAACCGGGAAATCCTTAAAAAGAAAATTTCCTTAATGCTAAATTTGAAATCTATAACAATTTTATAAAGACAGACATTTCCACTTTAACAATTTAATTGACCAAGCGTGTTTACCCGTATTAAGGCATAGTCGATCTTTGGCTTCCAAATGTGATCTGCAATTGTTCATTACAATGACTGTCAATTACCTATATGTTTTTTTACCTTGTAGCGCTTTGGGCTATTACGTCTAAGTAAGTTTAACTACGGCTTATGTTTAACTATCCAAACAATTTTTAAACTTGACTGATCCATGATCCTCTACTGCAATCGTGTTTCTTTGCTTAGGTTGGATACTACCTGTGAGAATAGCACTAATGCCTACTTGCCAGTGCATTTAGGTTTAAAGACCACCCCGTTTCATTTATCGAGGGTTGAATCCCGACAGGTAGTACTTACCGTCAGACACGTAAATTAAAAAGTGGAGTTTATGTTAGCTTTGTCTTTTATATCCCGTCAATTACTTTTCAACTCATTCTATATTGGAAATCCAATTCCATGTCTTTTGAGAGGAACACTGTCAATAAAATAGTTGTCTTGTCTATTAAAATGGGAAGCTACGGTGGAAAAACTTTAATTTAAACCAAACAGCCCGTGTTAATTGCAGTTACCTGTTTCCTTATTACTTATTCTTGCGGAGTGCTACTTTCGAATATAAGATAAGAAAGTCGAGTTATCCTGAAAGGTTTGAGGGTTTTGGTAAATCAATAGAGATGAAAGTCAAAAAAATTTGAATCGGAACCAAAATGTATACTGAAAATATGGTCTGCTTTCTGTAAAAAAATAAAACCCCTACCAGTTATTCATCGACAGCTCTCAAAATATGTCGATTTTTGTTTTGCCTCCTCGATGACGTAAAGTCCGATGTTTCTGGCAAATCACACTCAGGCTATAAAATACTTCCTTCCCATCGTTTTCCATTTTAAATATACCATTGTACAGGATATACATGATAGAAACAATTTTTACTAACAATTCCGGAATGTTAGTTATACTTATTATTCTCCACATAATAAAATTGTATATAAAAATTTTACGAAACATATTTTACAGAATAAAAAAATACTCTCTTACCTACAACTTCGACGTATCCAACTTGACTCTTCATGGGTGAGGTATTGATTTGGCACATATAAAATCCCCGATCTACTTCCTTAATGTTTTTGATATGAAGGTTCCATTGACGCTGACCGTTATGAGTCATACTGAACCTTGTATTATGAGTAATTACATGAGTGTGAATAGTTAAAATCGTCTGCGTATCAACTTTTATCCACGCCACCTGAAAATGCAAAATAAAAGAGAATTAAAAATTAAATTTGCTAAAATACTATCATGCAACAATGTAATTGATATAATTATAATTATTAATGGTTTATAAAAATAGCGATTTTTAATAATTATTAATTTTTATGTTATCATAAATCTCAGGTAATCAGATGTTCGTATAATATTGTGGCAAATCTATACTTTTACAATTGACTCGCAAGTCAGCCATTTTAACCAATGTTCCATTTTCTACTCTATTTCATCATTAAAAACTAAGTTAAAAAGGTTAGATAACATTTTGCTAAACAAGAAAATAACTTTTTATTAAAATATAAAGGAAACAGAAAAAAAAATTGCTTTTAAAATTACAAAGAGTATAAGTATTCGAAATTTTTCGTTAGCAGATGAGCCATGAAGAGTTCTCTGTACTGTTCTTCTTGATGAAATTCTCAGAGGTTAAATTATAGATGAACAATAGGAAAGGGCAGTTTTATCATTTCATAAGAGGAGCTGCGTGCATGAATGCATCTTTGCTTTTATCGGGTTTCATGAATGCACATACAAAATAAAGTATCGCCGAGGCATAAAATAGCATGAATTGTTGATAAAAAGCTTTAATTTACTGCTTTCAAAATTTGCTATTCATCAATCCCATGTTGTAAAAGTGTATACAATACTTAAACTATTAATAGAAATTTGCCTAAATTATGTCGTCTAGCGCGACGGTCAATTTCATTTTTATAAAGCTTCTGAATATAACGATGATAATAGAGTCGTAACATTTTCGGTGGGAGAAGGCGGGACATTATGTACACGAGAGCAAAGATGATATGGGAATGGTGCGCATTTGTATATGAGCCTTGAAAGCAAAAGTGATGTAAGTCATTTTTTTACCATTTCTGACTTACATCAGTTTATAATAACTGTATGTCCAATTTGTTTCGTATAAAAGTGGTGTTGGATATGCTTGAGACTGATTAGTTTTAACAAAGAAAATAAGCTGTTGTTCCCAGAGACAAATGAAAGAAAGACTGGCAGTGCCCTATTCATTTCGCTGAGCGCTATTGGTGCCAGCGGAAGTGCAGCATTCGCCATGTTACGATTGGCAAAAACCTAAGGCGGCATACATTCTTAATGTAATTTCAGCTGTTTTTATAGATGATTTCTGGAAGTATTAGTAAGCATAACCTGCTTTCTGATTTTTTTTAAAAAAACTTTATTGCATTAACTAACGATAACGTATACTTTTAATGACTCCAAATAGCTGATTCAATGCCTAACGAATTTTTAAAAGACAAATATTTTAAAATTTTAAATTAAAAGAAAAGGAAGAAATAATTCTTAGTTCAATAAAATAATCAATTTATTAATCCACATATTGTAATAAGCAATTGTTTGCGATTGTTTCACATAAGCGTCGGTAGCTCAGTGGTTGCGTTATCGCCTCTCATGCCCAAGGACGCGGGCTCGACTCCGGCCGAGGACGACGAGGATTTTTTCAGGGAGAAATTCTTGAGATCACGCACTTCCTTCGGAAGGGAAGTAAAGATGTTGGTCCCTTGCAAGGCAAAATTTGCCGCCCCTATAAGCCTGTCCTGAAATGACCATAGAAGTTGAAAAGGACGTTAATACCAAACAAACCAAACCAAACCGATTGATTCACATGCATTGCCTCGGGCGATCATCTGTTTCTTGCCAATCCCAATATGGCGGCGCGAAGGCACCACTAAAGGGGAGGTCACTGCCAGTCTCTTTCTTTCATTTGTCTCTTGTTGTTCCTTATCAAAATATTTATAGGACTTCCGCTAAAATTTTGAATATCTCAAAACTCCAGTTTTTGACTTACACAAGTTTTGCATTCAATGGCTCTTATCATTCTTAATCCATTTTCAAATATTGTCATAAAGGTCGATCTACAATTGATTAGATGCGCTAGATTTAAATTTTTCTGTAACCATGCAATCTGAAATCGAGATTTGGCACCAAGTGATCTAACTGAACTCCACTACGATATGTTTTCATAAACCCGTTATATGAAACTCCCCTATGGTTATAAGAAATCAGTATTTTGGCAGCATATAAAAGCTGTAATAAGAGTTGCTATGTACGTCGTGGGATCGAATCAAAGAGGCTTTGGATGATTGCTGAAGAATTGCCTGTCAGACTATTTGTGGGCGTGTTCAGTGTTCACTGGAATTAGCTGACCGATTTGCTGCCGAGTGACCATATTCTACGTAAACATATTCTATAGGCGATGTGTCCGGCGAGCGTGCAGGCCAGGGAAAAATCGGTATATGTCGTGCTGCGAAAAAGGCTTGGGTATTCCTGACAATACGTAGGCATTTGCATGCTGGAATATAAAAGGAAGAGTATGATTTCACTGATGTAGCGGTTGCTGCTGAGATTACATGCAATTCGTAAAAACATTTTCAAATACCGGTAAATTCTCTCACTCTGCTGCTTTATAGGCGAGGCGTCCGTCATTTTGAAAAATACGAACACTGAGAATATTTACTTAGAAGTATGTCTACCAATAAAGTTGCTAGGACATTTCCTAAGAAAGCTTAAATTGCATCTTTATTTAAACTATTCGGTCATTAGAACGGACAACTAAGTAAACATCTCCATACTTTAAAACTAAAAATGCCGATTTCTCGATAACCGTTATATTTTAACTTAGAATATACATGACAGTATATATATCATAAGTTCCTTACTAACTTATGTATAATGCCTGTTGGTCTCAAATGCTGATAGATTCATATTATTTGAAACATATTTCAATAGATTTAAGTATATTTGGAAAACGTGAAAAACCGTGTGAAGGAAAAAGAAAAACATTTCAAAACCAAATATACGACTTATTCATAAAATGGATTCGCTATAATGTTTGCTATAATGCAAGCATTAAGCAATGAACCGTAGGGATAAAAAAAAAAACTACAAACTGCAAGAAAGGAATTCAGGTCTTAAAATGTGCAATAAATTCCCGTGTCGAGTCGTTTTCTAGAAGAAATGTGAAAATTCTTTTCAATTTATCCACGGTCCTGTATGACTGTATGCGTGGATGTCTTAGATATGGGATACAATGGCTAGTTGAGGAAGCCACTGTGTTGAAACTCTGGTTTTTATCAGGATGAAACAAGACGGCTTTAGTGGTCATAACTTTAACCCTTTAACGGGCTCTCTGTATACGAAGATTCGACGGATAATTAACTTTACGCTGTAACAAACACAGTCCTAGAGATTTTTCATTTTTTATTACTCTGTGGAATCGTCTGCAGAAGACACTTAGATGCTACAAATTAAAAGAAAGTACATCGGAGACCGCTGTTAGTTCCATAAACGCAAGCAGCAACGACATTATGAATGTTTCGTCTTTCGTACATAATAACCCATTATCATATCTTCCGCAATATTTACTGTAATGAGGTAATTGTATAATCATGAAGCATTCAAAGGGCGTCGCAAACGAGGCCGGCAGATGGTCTCAATAGGCACACGATTTGCCTTCACACATCACTCCCCTTTCAATAAGTATCTATTATCTGCTCGAGAAAAGGAGGGAAAAATTATAAAATATCATTTGTTTTAATTTACAAATTCTAACGGGGGTAAATTATTGAAGAAATTACGATTTTAAGAAACAATCTTTATGCTTTATGTGGCAACTGGTCTTGTGCTAATGAAGAATTTGCTGCTGTGTTTCTTTTCCTATTCACTTATTCTCTTTATTCTTGCAAATTCGATCCGTTTAAAAGTATTAACATTTACAATAGCACATTTATTATTAAAAGATTCGTCTATTGGTACTACGATACCAAATTCCAATCAGAATTATCCATGATTAATGTAGAGCTGATGATATTTATCTCCTTAACAGAACAAATATTTACTTTGCCTTTTTAATTATAAACACGCCGATTTGGTTGTAACTAGTTGGCAGTTTCGTCATTATGGAAACAAGTAATTTTAGATATTTTAATATGTGTTTTTAGATATTTATATGAAAAGATTTCGAGACAAACTTCAACAAGAATAAAAAAAAAGAAATTTAAAATTTAATTTGATGATAATGGAATAAGAACGTGTAATCCATTATTTAAACTTCGAGAGCAAGTTTCAATTAGAAGACTAAAATATTCTGACGACAGCTTAATTTGCAAATAAAATTAGAATTTTTATGCTATGAAGAAAATTCATTGCTTCCTTAAATTAAATCTTAATAAGAATAAAAGGAACTTCCTCGAATAGTAAAAATTTTAATAATCAATACCATCATAAATAGGTTCCTTTAAACATCATCCAGGGCATTTTAAATTTCCTTAAAGCGAATAAGTAAAAAATATCAAATGCATTTGATAGAAAATTTATTGTCTTAATCCTCAATTTTCTTAAATTACGTTCTATTTTCATCCTATCTTTAATTCATGCCCCTGAAAATGCTTTTCAATTCATGTAAAAAGAATCTTCTTAATAAGAATGCTTGAGGATATACATTTTTGTCTTACTCTACATCCTCTGGTGCCTCTCGCCTTAATACAAATGCGCATAAACAATCAAGTCGGGTAAGAAAACAATTTGTCTGAAGAAAAAAAAAATTAATGAAGGAATAAAAAAAAGAAAAGCGAAGGAAAAAAAGAAGGTGTTGAAACAGGACAAGGATAAATGGATAGATAGACGCAGATTAGTTCACAGATGTAGTGCGCATGCGCTTGTTGAAGAACCCCAGCGAATGTGAAAATTATGAGCCTCCCTCGCCAACCCCCTGTTTCTTCCACTCGACCGACACAGAAGCGTTTCTGTTATGTTAATGTGCGGTAAATATAGGGCCTAACAAAATTACACGCCTCTTGCTGAAAAGATTCATCTGTACAGGAAGGAAATTTGCAACGTGCTCTGCAACTTTTGCCGTTCGACTCCGAAACGCGATTTGGCCACACATGAAAGCAGAGGAATAAATAAAATCAGCGCAGTTCAAAAGATCTGATTGATAAACATTGTTCGTCCAAAGTCTCGGCATTCTTTTCAATTGGAAATAGAAATTGCGAATTCCGTTTAATAAAAGTCAACCAAGTGAAAAGTTTAACGTGTCGTCCATAAATTTCCACTATTGTTTTGCTACGGAGCGAACACGCGCTCTGCCAACGAAATTGACTACAAGTGGAGAGACCACTATTCGTTACAAGGTAGATGTTTCCCACTTTGCAATTTATTAGAATAATCACATCCACGTTTATTCACAATTTATTTCCATAAATTAATTCAGTAGAACGCTGTTCAAGCAAACTGAAACAAGAAAAATGCCATCGCTCACCCTCGCTCATGTTTTTATTTTTTTAGCATATATACTCCTGGAAAATAGATTAGCAAAACCTGTTTTCATGGATGCAAGCACAAACATTAATATTTATTTACGCTAATTACATGCCTGTTCATTAATTTGAAGTATAAAATGACCAAGAAATGTAAAAAACTAAATTATAGTAATTTAATACATGGAAAATGAATTAACAAAAATCATTGTTCTAAATAGACCTGTACATACCTATATATATACATACCAATTTACATGAATGTAGTTCATATAGTTACAAGTTGGGAATAAAATCAGGCATATCAAGAATGCAGACTGAAATTAATGGAAATCTCATCAAAGACAGGACGTTCAGCTAGTAATATCACAACACATAAATCAAATCAAATCGGGACAGAACTAATCAAAACTAAGTGATCGAGATAGGAGATGAATAATCCTCTTGGCTAGATGACATCACGAGTTCCAGAAAAATTGTATCGTACTGTTCACAATGTTTTGAATGATGCTACTTCATATAGTCTACACTCGTTGAAAAAAACCCAGCTATGTCCAACGTCACTTCAACATGACGTCACTTCAAATGCTCGCTTTTCTTGATCCGGAGAACGTGAATCTTGGTTTATGGAATGGGGTGACGTTATCTTCACAGATGAAAAGCGTTTTACTTTGGATGGAGCCGACTCAAGAATGTACTGGCATGACTTGGGAAACGATGAAAAATCATATCTAATGCGCAATCGGAGCATTGGTGAAGGAATAATAGTTTGGGTGGGTTTCAGATACCATGGAAAAACGGATATCATAGTTGTTGATCAGTGCAAATATCAAGACCTTATTGCAGAACATTTGTTACCCATAGGATCTCTAATCAGCAGTGCAAACTGGATTCTACAGCAAGATAATACCCCTGCGCATAAGGCAGCTTCGACAATGGACCGGTTCAAAGTGAACGGGTGAACGTTTTGAAGTGGCCATCACTTACAAGGGAATCCCTCGAACATGTATGTGCCACAGATTTTCACTAAATTGAAATATGTTACTCAATTGAGGCTACAATAGATGCTTGCAAAATAAGAGAGTGCGAAATTTTGTTTCTTTCAAAATAAACCACGAAAACGAAAACATTTGAGCACATATAGTCATACAAGGACTCCATTGTTAAAGCGATGTATTAATGCACTTAACGGAACTTCTTTCTTCCATTACTCACACTAACTCATAGCAATAAGCACGAATCCACTTCACATGAAATAGACAGCAGCAGACGCCAATTGAATGGCTTCTCAAGTTTCTAAACAAACTTAGTTTTTAAAAATAGATTATTACAATTAGCTAATTGCCTTCCAGTACAAAATGTCTATAGTAATTAATAACCATTTTGTTAATTTATTATTTCATTTTATTAAGTAATTCGGTAATCAAACACGGGTCTGGCTTCATGTGCAACGTCGAGTAATACGTTGCGTTGGTGAGGGGGTATGTATCGCGGTGCTTTATAATTTTAAATAAAAATAGTATTCATGGATGCCTATCTCATCTTATAAATTATTTCCAGACGAATTGTACAGCAAAATTAAAGTTTTATGCTTAATAACAGTGCTCTAACTGCAATTCTTTGGCGATCGCCGCTAACAAGTTCACTTCCCCTCTTTCCGCCATGTTTGTTGAACTCTGCGCACTTCCGGAGAGCTTCACTGCCGCGCAACGCTATCGCTTCCACGGTGTACTTGCGCGCAAAAAAAAAGGTCTTGTTAGCTCTGACTTGAATCTCCAGAAAACTTATGGGCTTCATTAATGCGACGTGTTTAAGCAAATGGAACACAATATGCTAGCAAAAAAGATTCCATCACCGCCATTTTTTAAAGCTGGGATGAAATCACACTAACAGTAAGTGAACCGTATAAATTATTTCTGTCAATGCCGAAGAGAATAAAAACTATTAAACCAAAAATAATTTTTATTAGGTTTGTTAATGTGTTTTGTGTTACTTTTGTTAATTCATTTTCCAAGTAAGAAATACTGTGTTCAATTGTTATAATTTAGTTTTGTACATTTCTTGGGATTGTATATTTCTTTCACATTATTGAGCAGACATGTAATTAGCGTAATTAAATGTTTGCGCATATATCATGATTATCTTCTAGAGGTGAAAACACACTGTTCTGTTGCTAATTAATTTTCCAGGAATGAACGTTTACACATTTTACTCCTTTTCTGGTGCTCTATCCGAATATGAAATCAAAATCAAAAAATTCGAAAAAATTAGCGACCGAACGACCGACCTCGCAGATACAGTAACGATGTTTTTAATTAACATCGTTATGGTAATGCAGTGCCGCTCATTCTCAACTAGTTTTGTAATAATTTTTTTCTGAGCGTGTATTTGTTTTTTTTACATTTGTTGCAAAGTAAAATTAATAATTGAAATTGGAAATTTAATTGGACGCGTCCAGTCAAACTTTCATTGGACAGACTAAATTACAAAGTACGTCCAGAAAGTAACTTTATTTGAAAAGAGTTAGAAGTGATAAATTTTGTTTAGTTCAAGCGTCACTCGATCTGAGTAGCGATTGGTTAATCATTTAATGATACGTATTAGTATCTTCAAGATACATTTAAAAGAATATTTCTCTCATATCACCATGTTACTAGAATAGGCGGCTCAAGGTCACGCGATCTCACGCATATCCATATTAGCGTTCATCTTTTTATCTAGGTTATTGAAATAACTGAATTAAATCACTGATGTTTTCTGATATCAGGATGAACATACTATAGACGGGTTGCGCAGGAAATAGGAACGCGCATGCACCACTTTCTGTGCCTTCTTTCACTTCCGAACTTAGAATTTCTGATGCAGGAAAGAGTAATAAATGAACAAATTAACCAACAAAAGTGCCATAGTGTGTTGCTCCGGGTTCAATCAATTCGGAAAAGGGAAAATTATTGAGTAAAGTAACGTTTCATCGATTTCCGCATACAGTTTTATAACCTCCGACTCAATAATAAATTAATGATAAATCGCGGCACGCGGCTCTCGGTCTGAATAATGTCGACTTTTAGTCACACCCAACGCTAGAAGTGCAGTTATTACGTAAGCGGAAATACGTCTAGGCACGAAGTAAGCTAATGTTTATAAACACGCACCCCGTCTGTAAAGATATTAGAATAAAAAAAAACACTTTTAACGGAGAATGGAGAAACACCTCAAAAACACCGAGCAGTAGAATCCGGTATACGATGCTATAGATGCCACCACATAAGTTGAACGACAGGATGACGTCATTTCTAACGCCAGCCAATAGACGTTAACGGGAAGTAAATCGCTTAGCTATTCCATGAAACATCCGCTTTCGTTTTCGAAACATTGTTTTCGTATTTATATTTAGTTTCTATTTTCGTTTTTTCTTTTAAATAGATAAATGGAATTATTAAATGAAATTAATAAATTAATAAATTAAAAAATGACGCAGAATAGTCGACTCGAATGCAATTTGTTTTATATTATGACTTTTAATAGGCTTTTCACGTTTCAACGATATCTTCACCATTACTATAGTAGAACAAGTGCATCAAATCCAGACAAAGCATATTAATGAGATGACTTACTGCGCATGTCAAAAAGATCGTTCAACTTACGTGGCGGCAGCTATAGGCTATTTAAAGGAGAAGTCTACAGTTACTTACAAATAAAATAAAGTCAAATTAATATGTATTCGTGATTATTAATCTCGCATGCTGTGTATTAATTTATACTCGGATCCAAACAATATTGGTGAACGCAATATCCATCTTGGGATGTCCCGCTAATGGAAATTGCGTTCGGAATGTTCGTTTTTTGTTTTTTTTTACATATTTAAGGTTCGAATTAAATTTTTTTTAAAATATGCCACAATGTTATTAATCCGTTAATTTTTCGATTTAAATGAAGTTATATGTAACCATAGAGTTGTCCTTTAAAAGAAAATCATTAAAACATATATTAGTCCGAAGATACAAAGTTGGTGTTCAAAACGTCAATATTTGTAATTTTGGATGAGGTCTAAGTAAATTTTTCAATTTCCAATTTTGGAAAAGTTATCTACAATTTTTGTCCTTTAAAGTGGATAGAAATTATTTCTTAATTCCATCATTTGAGAACATTTTGGAAATGTCATGCTTTCGCTTATGCTTATCCTCCTGAGATCATAACAATGTGAAATCAGTCATAACACTTTTTAATTTTGAAATTTTCGTAAATTCTAGTTGCTTATTTTCATGACTTTGAAAATATTTTTGGGATTATGCCATAAGCAGAAACCGCTACAAGTTTAATTTTGTCTCACAACAATAAACAATCTAAGATCGCATAATAAACAAAAAATTGAAAACGTTGCAAAAATAATAGAAACGATCAATATTCTCAATATAACACATGCTTAACAAGAATGAAACAAATATAAAAAATAAAACGCATGGTTTACTTCGAAGTCATGGGGAGGCTTCAAAGCCGTGATATTGAAGGCTTGTAGTACTCTGGCCTTTTATTTGTCTGCACCGGAAATCCATTAATCAATTTCACCAACTGCGTGCAGATCTATGGTGTGACCTCGCGTGAATGAAAGCGGTGACACTGATCACCACCTAGGATTTATCTTACATATTAAATGATGGTGACATTAATTTTTTATTTCAACCGTTATCAGCAATAGAAAAGCAAACACATATATAAACGTGATTACATAAGCTTCCTTTTCCTTTCAGGAAGTGAACTTAAACGATTTTATAAATTTGTAAGTAACTTAAGGGATTTGGACGTGACAGAAAACTGGTTAAAGAAAAATTCCTTCCAACATCTTTTAATTCATATTAAAAAATATCTACCGTTAACCATATTAGTGCAATATCTCTATCGAATTCTATAAATAAACAATGCGCAGTGCAAAATAGCCCAAGATTCCACAGGATGAAAGCCAGATTCCACTTTTAATTTGCTTCAGATCATCGAAACGAAAATTGAGTAAGTTATTATATGCGAGGAATGCTAGAATCCCGATGCTCTAACCACTAAACCCGAAGGTCCCTGGTTTGAGTCCAGGCCGTGGAATTTTCTTTACTATTTTTCTCTATTTATTCATCAATATCGGAGGTGATGGCGTGAAAAAATCCTCCAAAGACCATTTTCCAATTATTATTATATTATTATTCGCCGTTTAATATTAAAGATAGTCCTGGCTTGCGAACAAGGAGACGTGCTTTAAACCTATGCACATAGGACATGTTTGATAGCGTCAGCTTCCATGTCCACGGTGGCTTAGTGTTAGAGCATCGGGACTGTAACCGAAGGTCCCTGGTTCGAGTCCAGGCCGTGGAATTTTCTTTACTATTTTTCTCTATTTATTCAATAATAATAATATTAATAATAATAATGATTGTAGGAGCTCAGAGTCATGGAACGAGTATCAACTAAACCGGCTCATTTGTGAATTGTTAAAGAGCAGCTGTTGTTAACACTATGAACCAAAAAACTGGATCTCAACGTGCAGCTTGTGGTACTCATCGACTAGTGAATGCTTGGGCGGAAAGGATAGTGTCCAGAAGACAACAGAAGGGCAACAGTGCGGAAAATTAAAATACATCTTAATCAATGATCCTCTCAAATAATCTCTGAATCGAACAACATATCTAAATATCGTTGCTGACTACTGAGCTCGATAAACAATTGGAGTGATCACTTCACTGAAGTTGCTGAATTCAATTTTCCCCTCAGACCAGATATAAATAATCGATATTCTGGCTTCACTCGAGCTGCTTGTCCAGCTTAATTCGATATTTACTTATGGAAAAGGCCAAACCAATTTTTTTCAATGTTTTTACAACCAAAAGCAACGCAGTAGTTAACCATCTCGTAGTTAACCACTTTTACACTGCAATCGACCAGACATAAGTAATTATAATCGATAAATGCTGGCTTCACTGTGGCTAATGAACCAGTGGTCACGCCAGCTGCTTATCGAGCTCATTGTTGCTGACGATGTTTTTCCTGACATGTTGACCCCAATGGAGATGGCTACTTTCAACAATAATGCATTCTGCTTATTCAATACAGGGTTAGTTTCAGAAACATAAAGGAGAATTACGTTGCTTAGGTGGACCCCCACAATCTCCAGATCTCAACCCCATTGTGGGATGAAGGTAAAAATAGCCATCAGAGAGCTAGATTCTCAACCATTAGATCTCACACAAAATCTAATATGGTCTTAGATTCCACAAATCAAAGTTATATTCATCAAGCATTGGTCTTAGATTTCACAAATCACTTATTAATATCTCGTGGAATCCATGTCAAGAAGAATCGACCCAGCATTAAAGGCAAAAGGAGGCCCAATGAAGTAATAAATCGGCCACTCAATGTATAAAAGAATGGTTCCTTAATACATAAATGTTTGTATGGCTTTGTGCAAGCGCCATATAATTTCCTGTCCTCGTAATCTTCACGAATCACATGTCGTCATCATTTTCTAAACTTGTCCATCAGACTGCATTTTGCTGACTGAAATAACCCTAGTCGCTATTGCAACTTAGTTCTTGACTCTCATGAACGGTGGTATCAACGCTATACAGGGTGCGGCAGCATAACTTCCTTATTTCATATTGCAATAAAACAAAAAGTATTAAAGATATCGTTTTATTTTTTGTTTTATACAAAAATTACACATTTAAAATTGTGGTTTACATAGTTTTAAAAATCATATGGGGTAAGTGACACCCACCATTTTGAAAAAAACAGCTCAAAGGAACCAGATTCATGTCGAACGATGACGGATGAAGGATTCAGTTACACACATTTTGAAGCAGCCGGAATCACGCTCAGTGGGATAAATGTCTAAATACTCATGGAGAATACTTTTAAATAAAGTACTCCGCTTGTCATATATTCGCACTGGCTCACTTTCATTTGATTCGCCCTCGTACATAAGTTTATGAGTTTCATTTAAAAACATTTTTTGTGGCGTAATCTTTTGTTGTTATCTTAGTGTCTACAATTTGGGCTGTGTTATATTTCTATTACTGTGGGGACTTATTTTCTGAGAATTGTCGTCTGAAACTATATTATTATGGTTGTTATTAAAATTCTTCCTTTTTGAAGTTTCGAAATGAAAATTTGCATTACACTCATTCATAATGATACACGCTTCCATTTCAACGTAAGTAAATAGTGAACCATGATAACGTAGACATCAACAACTATACATATTTTCAACGATTAAAAATTCATATCCCATTGCTGTAAAATTTGAAGACAAAAATTCACTGTTATTAAATAAATGAAATTCTTCATTTTGTCAAGTCTATGAGACGCATTTTATAAAATAAATCAACAATTTTTACAAATCTTCCTGAATAATAGAAATGATAAATTAATTTTATTAAGTAATATCTATTTAAAATTTTCCATCGATGAAACATAACACAGACCATACATGCGCAGTAGTTTTTAGATTCACTAACTAACTAATGTTAGCTTGGTGTTCGATGCTCCACGCGAGCGAATTAGGAGTGTAACATTAAACAATTCACTACAATAAAGGCAAAAAAATCTGTGGGTACTTACATAATTTAAAGACAAATGAATATCCACACCCACACGAATATTTAATTCGATAGGTGTGCGATTCGAGATGTGGTCAGATTGTTGTTAGCAAAAAGAAAAAATAACGTGTCCTTGAAATTCACAGGCATATTTATGAGGTCCATGGCAAAAAGAGAATTAAGCACATAATTTTTTTTAAAAAAGCATGTCACCGTTTTCTTGGAAAAAGAGGGGAAAGGTTTTGTTAATTCTCTTGAAAGTGAAAAAACTATTAATGCTGATGCATATTTGAATACTCTGTACAATAAGAGAAAACTAGGTGGAGCACAAGTAATTCTCAATCGGCCAAACCATCCTGCGCTAGACCAACCTAGTGTAGACTTGCATAAAGATTTTACTTGTGATAGTTCAATATGGTGTCTATAGCTCTATCGTTTATTTGAGAGCCATGAAAACGGCTTTTTGTCTAAGATTTTTGAAAATAAAAATGTATAGAAAAACGCCAATCTATTTAGTGAATTCCATGCTATACTGCAATCTACACTCATCTTCATTATCAATCACTTCCCTCTTCAAGTACTGTTTACAGTATACGAATCTACAATATATGATGGTAGTCTCAGCACTAAATGACGCCATCCCTCTGAATCTCATCCCATTTATCTGATTTGAGCTATTTAATTAAAGCATACAGTTCGCTGTTCGTCATTTAATGTCAATAAATATTTTTCGTAAGGCTAACCATTCAATTATTTCGCCTTTCCTTGCGTTATTTGTTGGCACCTTCGCTTTGCCTACCAGCTGATAGGAATTGTTAATTACAATAACTGAATTGTTATGAATACTCAAAGAGTCTTGCTTGAATACATTGTATATGATACACTCATTGTGTAGACTTTCCATTGGAGCAAAGTAATCAGCAAGCATCTTTGGCAAATCCTTGGTCGCTATCTGCGTGCAAAAGAATCAGTCTTTGCCAGATAGAATGTAGCTGCCACGATATCATTCATCGAGAACTTCGTCAGAATGCCACTGGCATTCTCAGCCATGATGTGAATTCACCACATCCCAAGATAAATAAATATTCGAGTAGGATGACTGCGTAGGATAGCGGTGCCGATGAGTGATGACATCTGTTCGTTCGATAAATTTGCGATTTTTTTGCCCCAAATTTCATTTGTACGTTCTTGCGCGTAATAGCAGAAAGATGACTTTAACCTTTTTATAGATTATTTTCTTTAATCTTGCATAAATGTTATTGAATTAAATTTAGCATAAACAAACATCCATCTTCTTCGTGTATTTGCATAAACAAATGATAGTTCGAAATCTTCTATAGTGAGCATTGACGAATTTCTTCTTCCCAGGAGTAATAAATTGTGAACAGAGTTTTCGTGAATGCTTTCCCTATAATCCTTCGAACGTAATAAACTTGTATTGCTTTTCTTCTATTAACGAAGGTGTATTTCTATGTGATTATATTTCTTTCAGATTATATAATAATATTCTATAAAATTATCGTTGCTAAAGAGAGTTACCATTATGGTCCCATAAATTCAGTAGGAAGTCTACAGCGGTAACACCAAATCTGTATCATCCTTGTTGACAGAGTCCAGACTCAGAGGAAACTTAGACAGGAGGAGTATTTATAATCGTAATAAATTTTTTACCTCCATCAAAAGGTAAAAAAGAAAATCAAGTATAAATAATGAACGGCATTTACGACCTTTAATGAAAAATTAAATTAATAATTTTTCCCTTACAATTGTTAAAATAATTTTAATTTTTCTATTTTTATAACAAAAAAAATCCAAGTTGAAGATTAAGTGGAGAGCAGGGCGACTTGAAACAATTTTAATTTATACTTCTTTAGAGAATTGGAATTATTAATTTTGAAATACTATTGTTATACAAATATGTAGTGCAGTTCATTTAGACACAAAAAAGGCCGAAGTTCGCATTAAATGTAGTAGTAGGTTTGACTTTTTTTATGTTGTTAGGTTCGGTCCCAGTAGTATATACTCAATTTTGCAACTTCGAAATCACTGTGCTAACTCTGGGGTACGCTAAAAACCGCGATTTTTTTGGACTTTTTTCTCGTAGCTCCGATACTGTGCGTTTTAGTGCAAAAGCCTCTATATCCTTTTATAAACTAAAGTAAATTTGCTAGAATTTGAACACAAAAGGAGCTCTGTAAGTTTAATAGTTTTCAGGTACAGCTCTTCAAAGACAAGCAATGTTTACCAAAAAAATTTTTTTAACCTGTCGTCCATGTTTCGAGCCAAATATCGCCACAACGACGTGTCCTACGACCCCTGTTATGAGGGAAAAGCGTATAGGAAATTTAATTAGCTTTCATTTAAGCACAAGTACGTTCCTGTAGGCCTAATAGTTTTCGAGAAAAGGACCAAACACTGGAAATAGTGAAATTGCTGTTTACCGCTAAATGACCTCCGTCCTTTTTTTATGATGGTTTATTGGTTTTATTCAATTGTGGGTTTCTTTTTGAATAAAAACAGCGTAATATATATAAATTGTGTAAAACCAACTTCTTAAAGCAATTAAATAACCTCATCTTTAATTGGTGTGGTATATATTTTAGCATTGGAATCTTCAACTCCGAAATTATTGTGCCTATCCACAGTGGGCCAGAATGGCCTAAAACGTGGCCAAAACATGATTTTTTCAAAAATGATAATCGAGTGTTAAAAATTTTTTTACGTTAATAAATATCCAAAGATAATAGTGTTTCTGTTTTGTTTGAAACCGATCGCTTGCAAAGCTAGACTAAGTGCGAGCCTTCAAATAAACAAAGAACAACTCAAAGTTCATGCGATCTAAACTTTCATCACAGCCAATTCGAATAAGAAACTACAGAGAGTCAGTAACATTTCCATATGTAAGTATTATTTAAACAGTCAAAAAAGTTTTTATCGTTAATTTTTTGAGATAGCTTATATTTCAATAACGTCCTGAAAATGATACTTTGGCGATTTTTATTGGATTGTTATCTTAAAGTTTCAATTGCTCATTCAATTATGGCAACAATTTCCCGCCAAGCAATTTTCAATGGGAAGATATATTCAGTAATATATCAAACAAATCGTAATGACGAGATAGAAGCGGATATAAATTACTATATTCACCAATTGGTAAATATGGTTCTGGAAATGAACCATTTTGAAAATGGTTGTAATCGAAACAATGGCACGTGCTCTAATGGTACCCTTATGACACCCTCAAAAATTTTCAATGATAAGATATGGCATGTAATATATCAAACGACTTGGAATGAGGTGTCATGAATGAATATAAAGTAAAATTAATGATAGTCGAAATTATTTTCAAGGAACCTGGTTTAGTGTAATCATTATGGTCCCTTAGACACTTACAATGTTAACATAGGGCGGTTTAAAAATATAGTTCCGCGAATGGTTTAGTTTAACCTTTCGGTACTTGGTTATGTCATTAATTAATGGTTTATTATAATTATAAACACCTAATTAATTCTTCGGTGTATGTATACTGATTCTTAGGCAAGATTTATTTCTCAGTAAAATTGTGCTTTTGATAGGAATCCTCATTGGATGATAATAAAATTCCGAACCGAAAATAATGTAGGTAACACCTATATCCAACAACATATCGATTATATCAAAAAATTACGTGCCAAAGTTCTTATTCAAAGATTTTATAGGAACATTAAATATCCATAAACAGGGTGTAGAGGTAATTACCAAAACAGCCGAATAAATTAAAACAAAAGCTGCTAGATACATAAAGGTCAGCTGTCTCTATAGGAAAGAGAGCGTGCCCAATTGAATAAAAATATTCCCAGTGCCCCTAGTACTGAGAAGTTACGAAAACTAACTTTTAAACTATGATAGATACAGAAAAAGTCCCAATTACAAAGTTGCAGAGAATCACAGATTTAGAAGAAATCCACTCTTTGTATAAAAAAAATAATAGCATAAAATTCATGGAACATCTTCTGGAGACCATGCGTTTGAATATTCATGTGTAGAATAAGAAACGCACGAAGTCGCTGCTATTTAATACTTGCTACATTAGAAGATTGAATAAAATTAAACAAAATCACTAAATATCAACCTTTCAAGACTCTTAATACAACGGGAGAAACGGATGTACAGGTAATTATTCAGTCAGTACTCGCGATGACCCATCGCTAAACATTTCAAACATTTCATGTATACAGGGTGTTTCAAAATTATGTACAATAAATTTAGTGACATATTCTTCAGGTCAAAAGAAGACGAAAATGTTCTATAGCACTTTGTCTGGAAACGATTTATTTACGCGATACAGCCAACTAAACCCGTGGCTCCAAATTACAGGAACTGTTCAAAGTGCCCGCCACCAGCTCGCACGCACGCTTCGGCTCGTTGCATGAGCGACCGTCTGATGTCATGGAAGAGTTCGTCGCCAGCATTACGAACGGTTTGGCATGCATTTTCAAATCGTTGTCGCAGATCCATAATGTTAGGAACTTCTGTGCTGTAGACGATCGTTTTCACATGACCCCACAGAAAAAAGTCCAAGGGATTAAGTTCGGGTGATCTTGCAGGCCAGGCTACCGGTCCACTTCGACCTATCCACCGATTCGTATATGCAGCATTAAGGTGTGCTCGCACAACATGGCTGAAATGTGCTGGAGCGCCATCATGCATGAACCACATGTTGGATCTTATCAAAAGAGGAACATCTTCCAGTAATTCTGGCAATGCATTCTGCAGAAACAAAAGATACGTTCGCCCAGTCAATCGTGGCGGCAACACATAAGGGCCAATTAAGTTATTTCCGACAATTCCACACCAGATGTTCACGGAGAAACGCTCTTGATGCGCTCGAGCTCTGGTAACATGCGGGTTAGCATCTGCCCAATGGTGCTGGTTGTGAGAATTTACGATTCCTGTCCGGGTGAAGGTTGCTTCGTCCGTGAAAAGTATCTGGCTGAGACAACTAGGGTCTGCAGCATGACGACGTTGTATCCATTGGCAAAATCGTTGTCGGTGTGGATACTCCGTTGGGTTCAGTGCCTGAACCAGTTGCAGGTGGTATGGATGCAAAAGCTGACGGTGAAGAATGCGCCAAACAGATGAGTGCGGAATGTGTACCATGGAAGAAATACGACGGGTGCTTGTCTGTGGTTCATCATGTATGATGTCAATTATCACATCCTCCTCATCCGGAGAATGTGCTACAGGCCGCCCTTGTCCTGTTTGACGCCCAAAGGAACCACGCTCCCTCAAATGTCTGTCGACAGATACAAATGTTCGGTTATTTAACAAACGTCTATTCGGAAAGCGTTCTTGGTAGAGTCTTCTTGCTTCCACAGCATTTCCGTCCGCAAGACCATACATTAGGTGCATGTCAGTGTATTCTGCACTGGAATACGTGTACATGACTTTTTTTTACGTAAATCGTAATGCGTATGTCAAAGCACGCAAACGTTCTGAAATTGATATTCCTAGTGGATGTACAGTAGTGAAACTACAGTAATGGAAACAACCGTACACAACTAATGGAACAACCCTAAAGTAGGTTTCAATGGAACAAACCACTCAACCTAGTGTTGGGTCGAAACGCTGGAACTGCTAAAATATCGTCCGCTAACTACCGTGCTTCCCTACTGTATGATATTGGATTACTCGCAAACAAATCGTTTCCAGACAAAGTGCTATAGAACATTTTCGTCTTCTTTTCGTCACTAAATTTATTGTACATAATTCTGAAACACCCTGTAGATGAGAACTGCTTATCTATTCCTAATTTATCCCTGCTCAAGTGCTGAAGGAGATTCGTTTTCGCCTTTGATCATCACCAGCGGTCTTCCTGTAAGAAAAAACATTAGCTCCAAGAGTCCAAGAAAATATTTTTGTGATATTTCGAAAATATTTAAATTGAAAACTCTGGTTCAGGAAAAGTGAACAAGAAAATTATCAAAAATTCATTCACATGTGGATACTTTTCGCAAATGGGAATTAAACTGTCCTCCTCCTTATTTCTTATTCAAGCCAAGATTACGAAAAACTCATCTCATCTGTTACGCCAGATGGAAAATCAGTCGAATTCTCACAATCCCCGCGGGAACAACCTTTCGATGTTAATGCATCCGTGTAAACATTTTTACAAAATGGCATCTGATTATGTGCTGGTGGAGCAACTTTACATCCAATTACTTCACTGGAATAAAATGTTTAAGTTCCGCCCAATTTTCTTCTCCAAGATATGCATGTTCAAAGACTGTCTGTTGTGTGTGCTCCTCAATTTTGCTTTCAATTTTGACATTGTGATATTTGTGAAAAATGCAAATTCATTAGATATGCATGGTGTAAAAGTGACTTATGTTTTGACCATTTCACTCGTTTTTACCACTATTGTAAAAATTTTAAAGAATAAATTTTGTATCAGAAATTACCAGAACTGTCGATTTATGGGCAGGAGGGAATGATCAGAGTGGCATTTAGTGGCTGTTTGTTTAATTTTGTTCAATCTTCTACTATGGCATGTATTAAATATGAGCGATTTCGTGCATTTGTTGTTCTATACATGAGTATTCCAAGATATCAGGAAGGTGGGCTATACATGGGCTTTTCTTCTTCATTTTACGAGTTTTATGATTTTGTTCTTTTATGCAAAGAGTGGATTTATACTAAATCGGTGACGCTCTACAATTTCTAATTGGAACTTTTTCACTATCATGTTCAAAAGTTCGTTTTAGTAACTTCTCTGCGCTTAAACTAGTGGCCTGATTTTTATACATCGCACCTTTTATTCTAAAGTTATTTCACTGTTTCGGGATTTTCCTCTAAATTCTCTATACAGGATGTTCTCGAATAACGTGTATAGAGCATTGATTTTAAGATAAAAAATATTGAAATCCTACCTGCATGAAACAGTTCTTTAGATTCTGTGGGGACACTTAAAGACATTGATATACGAGACACCATGCGGGATCCGATGAAGAGCTGGTAGCCAGAATCGCTGTAGCTGCGTATCAGATTCGTGAAGAACCAGGAACTTTTGAACGTGTATTGCGGCCTTTACAAACACGAGCGTGGACGCAATCCTGCGCGATTGCGTTTGTTGAGTAAAAAGCAAGCACGTTCTTCCCCAAGTGAAAGCGCGCCGACTTGATGGCGCGAGGGAAAGAATGTCTGTGTAAAGATGAATCACACACATATTCTCGCGGGAAAGCGTGGATCGTGGAGCGCTTGTCAGTTGAAGAGTTTTATTTGGCGTGTGCGGTTTCCCGTGAACTCGTGTGTTTTTCGTGCAAAAATGGCATTTCAAAATGAAGAAAAAACATTACACTGGCAATTGCTATTGCTGGACTAATTGAAATAACAAGAACTAAAAGAAGGAGGGTTTGGTTGAAGGAATATAGACGCCGTTTTGGTCATCTACTCTTGATACATGAATTACGTGAAAATTATCCGGAAGTCTTAAAAAATTATTTGCGGATGAATAGTTCATCTTCTGACATCTTATTCAAAAAAGTGGAACTCAAAATCGACGAACATCCATGTTTAAAGAAAAATAAAGTACAAAACAAAAAGATGAGAATCGACTGCACGCTTTCCGCTTGAGAAGAGTGTGTGTGTAAAGGCGCCTTCTGAGAGGATTGCGTGCGTGCTTAACCGCAAGCATTCGCCTGATCTTGCATTGCCTTTACACACACGCTCTTTCCTGTGCGAAAGCGTGCACACAGCCCTTTCGCGTAGGAAAGCGCCCACGTGTAAAGGCACCTTATGTCAGTCCGTGCGGCGTGAAGTATGCATTCATGCCAGAGGGAGTCAATTAGATCATTTGCATGTTTCATAATAAAGAAGTCACATTATTGTACTGTATGCAATGTGTTTTTGTTCTTTTTATTACATGATTGACCATAATTTTGACGTGTTCCAGAAGCCCGGGTTGAGTGGCTTATTCCGTCTACGCGACGTCCAACATTTTTTATCTCAAAAACAATGCCCCGGAGAGAAAAAAATGAAAGAGGGAAATGTTGCTTAGAAATGATTCCTCTATCATCCCCCCAAGTTTGTACACGTTATTCGAGAACACCCTGTATATGTGTATTTAATGGGCCTATAAAATCTTTGAATATGAACCTTGGCACGTTAATTTTTTTTATAATCGATATACTATTGGTGTTACCTACATTAATTCGGAATTTTATTATCACTATTAAGCATTCTATCTCATACTAAAGCTAGAAGTTATCTTCTTGCAAGAATTTACCTTAGAATTTTTCCGTCCATTCTATAGCCCCGAGACTTTGAAAATAATGGTGAACTGAAGACAAGCACTGCAACGTGCTTTTAAGTCTCTGGAATACAGGAGCTATTGCTGCGAGATCATGTGAATGTATGAAAGTCAAAAATGAATGGAAAACTATTATAAGTCTATAGAAGTTGTTTTTTTTCTTTATAGTGTATCAGTGTCATCCTTATTTTTTTATCTTATTTGCTGACAAACCTTATTTAGCATATAGTAGCATATATTTTAAGTACTTGTATAAAATGTTTTTAATTCTGTCCTGGGTTTCAAGAAAGAACCTTCATATTCGAACGTACATAAAAATAAATTGCTAGAATAATATAAGATTTACATTAGTTTAATGAATTAACTTTTCTACCATTTACAACATTTAAATATGCAATCAAAGCCATTACAACATTATTTAGATAGTTATTTACTTAACTTTTATCTAAATACGAATTAAACAGAATCGTATTCTCTGGTGGCATTAGTAACGACATGACCTGAATTTAATTTGTATTTTCCGTTAATAAATTGAAAGATTAATCTAAATAATTTACAGAAATCTACTATTAAGGTAAATGAAAATAAAGTTGAAACAAAACAATACGATATAAGGAATTGCTTTTGCTCGTAGTTACAACTTTCATTATTTATGATTTAGCGAAAAACATAAAACGACTGTTTAAACACATAAAATTTTAGCGATATTTTATAAACAACATGAAAGTTAATTTGTATGTTAACATAAATTTAATTTATGCTACAGAATAGTAGATTAATTTATTAATTAATGCTGAATAATTTACAGGCCGTTTTTTCCATCATTAAAAGTATAAACGAAGAGAGAGTGTTTAAAGGGATAGCTTCTCTTATAGAGATAGTTTGGGAGAGAAAACCGTATTTTTTAAAAAATTATTTTTATAAATTAATAAAGTGTTTGAATTTAATAATAATAATAATACTGAAAAATTTTACATAGAGTCAGGTGTATCTGATTATGTTATGTTTGAGATTATTTAAGAAATTAAATACTTAAAATGGTGCAAAGTTGTAATAGTGTTTAATTATTTTTTTAAGACACGTTCTGCTTAAAGGAGTTTAAGTCAAAATATAAGTTTCTTTCTCTTTGCAGGTGAATTGGTAAAGACAGGTGAAGATAAAAAGCCCACTTTATTTTTTGATATAATAACCAAAGTTATTCAATTATTTTCATAGTTTAAAATGAAGTTTTCCATTCCCTGATGATAGAAAGGAAAATTGGAAAATCGTTAAGATGAACTGAAACCGGGTTAAGAGTTTTGCCAAGCCGTCCCACATTGACGACTAAAGGAACCACAGCTCTTTTGGAAAAATGCAGTGTAGAATATTTGCAACATTTCAATTTCAGTGACGCATATCTCAAAAAATTGCATTGATGGATAGCTTTGTTGACAAAAGGCAGCTATTATCTTTCATAATTCATTTACAAACGTACAGTGCCGGTCAGAAGTTTAGCACCTCATAGACATAATTATTAGAAAAACCCTTTAAAATGAGGGATTCAACACTGGTTTTAATTATTGTACAAGATATTATACGCATTTATTTCTAAAAAAATCAATTCCACTTTGCAAAAAACTTCTCGTGGTTTGGTGATGTGTATTTTAAACAATTTCCAACAAAACTCAAGTGGCACCTGTGTATTATTGTTGATGAAATGAAACAAAATAAGGACAAAAAAATCTACGGGATACGAGAAGCAAAACATTTAGTAACGAGTTAGATACCCATGATTTTTTATTACAGCGAGACGACGGCGTGGCATAGAGTAAATAAGTTTCTGGCATTCAAGTTGAATATTCTTCCATACTTCAGTGACTGCAGTGAACAATTCTTGCTTGTTTTTGCATGCATTATTGCTGAGCATTCGCTTAACATCGCTCCATAACCATTCGATGGGGTTCAGGTCAGGGGACTGAAAGGGCCATCCTAAAACGCATCACTTAACCACCGCTGGACCTCTGCTACGATGTTTAGGGTCGTTATCATGGTGGAAAATCCAAGTGAGACGCAGATTGTCATCAACATACGGCAGCAAGACAGTTTCAAAATAATTTTGTAGACCAGCTGATCCATGATTCCAGGAATGAGATGGTTGGTTTGGTTTGTTTGGTATTAACGTCCTTTTCAACTGCCATGGTCATTTCAGGAAGGCGTTATAGGGGCCGCAAATTTTGCCTTGCAAGGGTTCTTTAACGTGCAGCCGGCAAACGACTACACAGGACCAACGGCTTTACTTCCCTTCCGAAGGAAATGCGTGATATCAGGATTTTTCCCCTGAAAAAAATCCTCGTCGTCCTCGGCCGGGATCGAACCCGCATCCTCGGGCATCAGAGGCAATCACGCAACCACTGAGTCACCGAGGCCGATAGGAATGAGATGGATAGGACCACATCCGTAATTAGAGAACGCCCCCTCCCGACCATGATGTTTCTCCTCCATGTTCTCCTCCTTCTCACGACGCCTTATGACTTGTTTTCCATCACTTCCAAAGAGATCCATTTTCGTTTCATCCGAAAACACAACATTTTTGTATCTTGCTTTGCGATTCCACAAGGATACAAGAGGCTTTTTTCGAGCAATTCTTCCGTATAGCCCAAAATAATTCAGACGACGGCCAATAGTTCTGCGACTAATAACATGTAGTCCACTTGCTGTCAACTCTTTGCAGATAGAGGTTGTTGTATATTTTCTATTAGAGGATGACAGGGTGTATTAGGCGATCAGTTCTTGGAGTGGTTTTACGGGGTTTTCCAGCTCTTAGACGGTCGCAAACAGATCCGGTTACTTTACAGCTATAACACAAGGACTTTTACTGCACTGTTATTTGTTTAAAGGCGTATCCCATTAAATAGCTTTGGACGCTTCGCGATTTTCAACACTCAAATTTGGACGCTTTCCCATCCTTATGACTTCAAAACTCTACAATATAGTACCAGGCAACATTAGTTAACCAGAAAAACTACTATTTTCATACCCATTCACGGATTAATGCTGAAATAAACCACAGGTGCTAAACTTTTGCCATCCGTAAATTGAATGAGCTGCAATTGTTTCTTTTTTTGCATATATAACTTTGTTACTGTGACACCCTTCACGTCTTTGTGGATTGTCCCAAGTATTGTTCAATGTTACTTTCATTCCTTTTATGATATTTATCTGTCCAAACATATTTAAACACGTATAATATTATTTTAATCATGTTGGTGCTAAACTTCTGACCGGCACTGTAAATTCAAGGCTAAGTTATGTAAAATTGCCTATGTTTAAGAAAACAAAAAGTTTTATTAAAACGTACTATATAGCTTGCGTTAAAGTAATAAGTTAATTTGAAGTTAATCAATGCAGAAGCAAACAAAATATTTATCAACATGTAACATTTTTGGGAAAAGGCAAAATGGAAAAATCCCAATATATTCTTGCAATGTTTAAACGTTTACTATCCCCCCACCTCCTCTTCTACGTTGGCACTTCAACTGTACTTCAAGCGTTTCATCCAGTCGATGTATAAAACATTCCATTTGCTTTAAATGAGATTCATGCCTGCTGAAGTCTTTCTATCCTTCCATCATTTTGTTTCGATTTAATTCACCAGGCCACAGTTGATTTGGTTGAGTGGGAAGGAATTTGTTCAGGTCGAAAGGTAAACACGGCAAACGTCCTTATCGTCCGGCCATTACCAAAAGCCCTTATTAAAATATCCAAGGTGCTTCAATATTGTAGAGTGCAATTTCGAATAAATGTGACATACTTCAGAAAGACAATTTTTCACTAACATATCTGCAGTAAACTAAAGAAGATAGATGAATCTTCGCATTAAAATTTGAAAGCAGCTGATGTTTTATTCTGATCATAACATTAATAATAAAAGGGAGAGTAGGTTAGGTGTATTACAAATTCTTAGGAGTAGAAATTTGTAATAGGTGTATTATCATGAAAATTCAGGTGCTGATGCACAGATTCTTTATCAATGTCTATTAAAAACACAGCTCATTATGATAATCAAGAAATAGCAAAAATATATATTTTAGGAGGTACAGAAATGCACACTGTACCCGTAACAAAGATTGTATATTAACTCGGATTAATACTGAAATTATGAAACAGTGATATTATAAAAGAATTTTTTTTTCAATATTTTTCAAAATGAAACGCATAAAACATTATTATAGTCGACATACTATGCAAACAAATCATATATTGTGCATTTTTCATGCCATCATTCCTCGCACACTTCATATTTAATCCAGTCCAGTTTAGATGGAGGTTTCCAATAAGTCATCGTATAAACGTTATTCCTGTTTATGATGTGATAAACATGCCATTGTTATAATGGGTTAAGTATACGCGCGTATATTTATCCCATTCGAAAACAAGGTTTACACGCTCAATTTTCATATCCATTCATTAGTTACACTTTAAGCTACCGTTTGGTGGCTTTAACTTATCTTAAATTTATATTATTTTCAAATTAAAAATAGTTTTTATGATGTAATCTCACCTATGTAAACTTGCCCTGTAGCCGGGACAGACTTATACAATGCTTATTGTATGTTTCCACACATTTAATATAATGAAATATATGGTTTATCAGAAATAAAATTGAAATAAACTGCATTATTTATTACTTCGTTTACTTCAGTGAGTCCAAATGAGTTAGGATTCACATATTTCAAATACAGAATACAAATACAAATATTACCAAATAAAAATTGACAAAATATACTGAATTACCTGCTGCAATACAGTGATCATGTGCCCACCTCTTACACTGCGTGCATGGGACGCATTGTTCTCCAGGTTTTGACTTTTTATATGGCCTCAAACAGTCTGTAAATCTTCCCCATGCATCCTGTGCAATCTTGCCCCATCGCCATGTTTGGGTTACAGCTAAGCCTCTAAGCTTTGTTCTTAAGGTTAACAATCAACTCACTAACTTAAAATAACCGCAAAAGAACGATCTAACAGGATAACCAATAATGAAGCGGAGGCCAGCTTTTCGCTGGGAGGATGATAAAACACCCCGTCACGTGAGTGCATCTACAAAATACATCATAGCAGAATTTTTCCATCTAGCTGAAATATTTAAAGACGAGAAATACAAACTTGCCACGCGCAAAAAGTTACCCCATTCTCCCCGATACTTGGTCATCAAAACTAAAAAGAATTGCACAGGATGATCTCTGGTTTTTAGAATGTGCTGGGCGAATGCATAAAGTTCAGGCTTTGAACTCTTAATACAGGACATAACTTCAGCCCAAACTATTACAAGATCAACAAACGCAAATCACTCAACTTCTTTGAGTCATTGGAAATCTTCAGGCCACCAGATAAACTAATGAATCAGGATCAAAGCCCAGCAGACATCTCTAGTTGGTTTAAAATATGCAATTTCATCAAATAATTTTTTGTTATATATTTATACTAGATGAAATGCCCAGCGTTGCTCGGTCTGTTTGTTTAAGGAAATTTTGATGGCATTTCCCTGGCGCCATCTTTTGAGTAAACAAACAAACATAAACCAAGATATATTATTTTTATCCCCTCCCCCCTTTGGGGACATGTAAACCTTACTCTGAACCTAACGAACATATAGTGCGAATATGAGCTCAATCGGATAAGTAGTTCAAAAGTTTTTAGAACATTTACAGACGCAGCCTGAATTTTTATATATAAAGAATATAATTTATTTTCCTTGGTTTCATATGTTATTATTCCTTGTATTTTTTAAGTTTATTTCATCCCGAATTCCTATATAATGTGTTTTTTTATTTTTTATAATTATTTTTCCAATTAACTTTGATTAGTTCCTTGTGCTATCATTTTTACTTTTTAAGCCCTTAGTTTTATCAATCTGTATCAGTGTCATGCGACAGTTGGCTAAAACTGGAGAAAATTTCCTTCGTGACTGGAGAAACTTTATATTTCATATGATGTTTCTAATGCAATAACTTCCTTTAAAGAAGTTATGGATAATGTTTATTTAAACTTATTAGAAAATTACAAAGATCACAACTGATTGTGTGAGAGGGCAATTCTTATTGCTAAAACTGATACTGTCAATATGAACAACCACATTCAGGACATGTTTCCACGCTCTGTGACTGAATACAACAATTCTATTGAACAGTTACATATTGAAGAGGGATGTTGAACTGAGTTCATTAATTCTCTGAATCTGTCTATGAAGTGTTTTTAATATAGACAAAAATAATTTAATGCTCATAGTCTTTCTTTGATAGTCTAAAAAGTTAAGGATCCAATGTCGAGTTTTCCTGGCCAAACCAAATTTTACACAAAATTTCAGAACGAGCAATTTAAAGAATTCTTTTGTTTTTCCAAAGTGAATATTTGCTGTATCAATTCTAAGAATTTCCCATGTGTTCATACTTATATTCAAATTCGGATATTGCAAAATTTCATCAAACAAACAGCCCGATCAACGCCGGGCATATCAGCTGGTCATGAATAAAATAAACCATGCTCAAAGTTTATTAATAGTTTTAACGTGATGTAGAAGTAAAGTTGAAGTTCGATCCACTCTCTCAATGAAATGTTGCCATCCACTATCATCGCATGATATATATGAATGAGTTATACCTTTCTTCTGACCGCTTATTTCCTGAACAGAATCAAATATATATGCACATTAGATTCAAAAATAAGCATGGAGATAGACAAACTAGGCAAACTCACGCTCTTCAAATAGGCTACCTGCTAATATTTCAATCCCAAACAATAAAGCGGCGATAATACAGGTATTGCGAATAAACACGGCCACACTCGCAACACTCCAGTTCTTTGAAAAGATGCACTCCTTAGTTATTTTTTGATACCTCGTGCATGGTAAATAAACATTATATGATTATTTAATTTTCATACATTCCCCTGGATTTCTACAAAAGCAGATGAATTATTTTACCAATATTACCTGAAGATGAGCCGACTAATAAAGCAAAGTATGAATTTTAATCGATTTTTGCAAAATTTGATTTCCCCGCTTCTGACAATGTGTATGCAAATAAAAAGAGAATTATCTCAAATGAAAGCAGTTGAGAGTTGGAATCCAAGTTTGTTTCATCAGCTCTCAATTTGGGTGAATTTTAGTATGCACATATGGCTTCTTGATATTTAAACCATCTTACATGTAACAGAAGAAATTCATGAAAAGAAAAGCAATTCATTTAAAATATCCGTCAGAACATAGAGAAGTTGTGTGCATAATTCGATGATTTTCGAGACTAAACGGAGTATTAAAAAATGCATGGTTTGGATGTCCTCAACAATCCTAACCATTAATGTAGTTGCACACTCTCGTATGATCCGTCATATTTTTATTCGATTAAATTAAATATCTAGTAAAGTATGTGTAAATAAGAAAAAATTAACAGATTGGATGATTTTTTAGACAAAAAGCATGACAGAAAGTGAGCACGTCACTAAGACGTTGTCCACCTTTTTCCTGGATTCAAGTTAATAGTCCAACTGACGAGTCATAGATTTATAAAGTTGCTGGATGATGTTCTGGAGAGGTCTTGAAAAAGGCTTCCAATTAGAGGCCAATTCTTCTAGGTTGCTCACAGGCGAAGCCTATCATATCCCAAATGTGCTCACTGGGAAAGAGATCTGGCGACTAGTATGACAAGGCGTTATGTTGTTGAAAAATAAGTCCCAGGTGAGGCGAAAAGAATGGCTGCACAACAACGTGGTGCGTTGTCGACTGACTTGGTGCGTTGTCGTGAAAATTGTTGGACCCATCTCGCTTTTTTTCACAGCTCAATGTATCTTGACTAAATTGTGGAATATCTTCAGCTGTGAGCGTGTCGAAGAGGATACCAAGAGACTATCAATGAAATGACAATCCAGATCATAAATGCCTATCATCGGGTCGAGTAGTGGGTGATCATAAGGGCGTGGTACTGCACTGTCCGGACACATAATTCAAAATGAGTGCTATGAGACTTCAGAGAAACTTTCCCGGACTATTCCCCATCGAAAACATATTCCTTGGGATTATTCTCGACCAACATATTCCTTGAATTTTTGAAAATGCAACTTACTTTCAAAAATAGATATACTTTCGTATCTCATTTTAAACGGCTTGGCTTTAATACTGTTAATTATAATTGTGTTGAGCTATACATTAATAAAATATACAGGGTGATTCAAAAGTTTGTACCCCCCCCCCTCCCCTTCTATCTTGGATACAAATGTAGTTATGGAAATTCCAATAAAGGGAGTGAATAGGAAGTTGAGGGTGCTTTTTCTCATGGTGGCAGTTACACTCGTATTGTCAACATGCAAATTAGGACATATGCAAATTGTATCTACTAAACCGTAGGAGATACACAAAAAAGCAATTACAAACTTGTTCAGCATCAAATAAGCAACAAAACAAAAAAAAATTTCAAAATCCGATGAACGGATCACCCAAAACCTCACTGTAATCTCTGAAACAATGACAAAAATAACAGTCACATGCATTGCATCTTTGAAATGCCATGCAGAATTATGTTATGGCGTAGGGACGTCACATTGAACACCTTCTGGATTAAAGGAATAAAGAAAATATTTATATAAAGAAAATAGTTATTAGAGAAATAAAGAAAGTTCTCTAACTTTCGGGGTGTAAAGAAATCCTTCATTCGTTCCCGCATATATCAACAATCATTCAAACCATTGCTTCACCCACAAGGTCTCCGCCTTCCAGCAAATGACTTTGAAAACTTACAGCCTTCCCCTTCTGAGAATCTGCGGCACTTACTCATTCAAGGAGTTTTGCGCCATCCCAGTAACTAACGACTGCTACGAGATGACAGTAGCAGCCGGGACCGACGGCTTAACGTGCCCTCCGAAGCACGGGGGGTTCATGATGGAAGAGCTGCTGGCGGACGAACAAACCAGTGGCTATCACCAGCTGCTGGACATGCAGCACTGGTCACTCAGCAAATGGGTCAGACTAAAATCCCCCAACAGCTGTGCCCCAAATAGCCGTCCCACCCAGCAGTGGTCCTCAAGCTATGGCTGTCACCCAGCCAGCAGCTGGCCGCGCCTGAAGTTGCTTAACTCCATCGATCAGCGAGCCAATCGACAGCCTTCCCCTTACTTCCCAACAAAGAGAAGAGGAGCTTTCGAGAATTAAAAATTTTGCTGCCAACAATGGATTCAGAGACGACTTGATCAGCAACCTAATCAGAAAACACACCAGGAAGAGAGAAATATTACAAGCCACGTCCTTAGAATCGGAAAAAGACAGACCTAACTACTGGGTCATTCCTTATAACACAATAAGATCGCCAAGAAATTTGGATACAGAATCGCGTACAGAAGTTCTCACACATAAAAGAAAATAACTCGGATCGGTCAAAGATGCCCAGAGCTCGGGAGTACACAAACGTTATTTGTGGAATATGTGATTCCTTCTACGTGAGACAGTCAAAAAGGAGGATTGCCACAAGGATCGATGAACATTTTCGACATATTCGCAACCATAATCTTTAGTGCTCGAGCTCCGCTCAGCATATTATAACCACAGGACATAGTTCAAGTCCCGATAATTACGAGATTCTCCACAGAGCCAGTGATTGGAGGAAACTCAATTTCTTAGAATCCTTGGAAATTGGAAAGGAGCAAGGCAACAAGACTCTAAACAGTGACAAGGGCCCAATGGATCTCACCGACTGGAGCAATCTACTAAGACACCTGTACTAATGGCCTTTTCTCGGATTGGACTTTTTTTCTATCTATTTGACCGGTTAATATCGACTTGTTATTGCAAAGCATGTTTAAATTTACCTGTTTAGCAATAGCGTGCCTAGCTATGTATAATTTCCTTGATTGGTCATTAACTTATCCTCTTATGTTTGTAAAAGAGCCTGATTGGTTCCTATTGTATATAAACAGCCCAGAGGCATTCTGTACTGTCATGTTGAAAAATGGACGCAGAGCATTCGAAATACGTATCCATGGTGAATAAAAACCTTGTTGTTGAAAAGCGGTTGGCTTCCTGGTGTTTTACCTTCTAGATTGACTGTAAAAACTTAATTTGTACACTTGACGGTTTGCAAGCAACACATAATACAAGAGCCGATTGTCCAGTTGCAAAAATTGCAATGACATTTTTGGGTGATCCGTTCATCGAATTTTGAAAAAAATTTTCGATTTGTTGCTTATTTGATACAGAACGAGTTTGTAATTGTTTTTTTTTGTATATTTTTCTACGGTTTAGTAGATACGATTTGCATATTTCCTAATTCACATATTGACAAGTGCCATCATGAGAAAGAGCACTTTCAACTTCCTATTCACTCCCTTTATTGGAATTTGCATAACTAAATTTGTATCCAAGATAGAAGGGGGGTAGAGACTTTCGACTCATCCTGTATATAATGTATGGACATACATGCACTTTAATATAAATATAACGTCTATTTCTTCAATCAAGATATGACGGCATAGAAAAATGAAGAAAGAATGAAGTTAAAAGAAACGAGAATCTGATAAGTTAAAATAAGTTTCAAAATTTAAAAAAAAAACGAAGACATTGACGGAGCCACTTTTACTGTAGTCTATTTCTTGGATGAACGAGAGATAGAGAGAGAAAGAGATAGAGTAAGAGAAGGATAGAAAGAAAGGGAATTGAGAGAGAGAGAGAGAGAGAGAGAGAGAGGGAGGGAGGTGGTGGATGTGGGTGGGTAGAAGTGAGTGGGTCAGGAAATTTTGCTGCAACACACAAAAGCTTCGAGTTCGACTTGATTTAAGTGGACAAGTGAAAGCTTTTAGCCGAATGGAGAGAAAGTTTAACAAATGTCAATGCGTAGACCGTTTGAATGAAATGTGAAACAAGTAACGAATAAAGTGGGATTACCATTTATAAGAATTCGTTTCCTTTAAAAAGAATAAGCTCTTAAAACCTGTCTCTAAAAAGGTCTCAAGCTAAAAAAGTATAAGAAGCTTAGTTTAATTGGAGAAATTGGGAGAAACTTTAAATACCGTATAAAACAAAGCGGCAACTCTAATGGATTAAAGTAAAAAAAAAAGTATTTCAACGTCTTTCTTTATTAGCTTTTTTTTAATTACATAATTAGATAGTTTTTAATTCATGCCATTTCATCAAGTACTTCGTGTCGAGGTTAACGAGGCTAGAATCAGTGGAAAATTAAAGTAAGCCATAAATCCTTTAAAATAAGGGAAAGAAACAGAGCAAAAAAAAAAACAGAACTGTTTTTCATTATATCCTAAAGTAAATTTGTGTTTAAGTTGAAATAAAAGTTAATAAATGCTTAAGTACAAGTAAAATAAAGTTAAAGCGACACCCCAGCTGAAAATACTAATTTTTAAAAAAAATTTAAAACTTCAAACTATTATCAAAAATATTTAGAATGATTCAAATTAAAATGTCCCTATTCAGAGCCCCGTAGCGGAGTGACCGTTAGGTCAAATAGCTTCAAATTTGGAGGGTATGCTATTCAGGGAATAAGAGAGAGATATTGATAATAATAATTTGTCGTTCCCCAGCCGATTACCAGATCAAAACGTGGCGCTGCCAATAACAACAGCGATCCTCATGTGCATAACGGTATAAAAGCAAGTGTGATCGCTACAGAAGAATTGATAAGCACAAATATGTTTTATTTGAACAACGGAAATACTATCGCGGCTCTACGAGAATACCGCTGCCAAAAGTCACTGCATCGAGGTTCACTAACATCCTATGGCCTTTGAGGCAACAGGAAGCTTTGCTGTTTGACCAGTACGGGGGACCTTGGAGGCCACAAGTTGGCCGAAGCTGTTGCAAGTCAGTTGTTGAGCAATCAACGGAGAATGCGAGTAGAACGTATGCATAAGAAGACAGTTAGACCTAACTAAATTACAGTACGCAAGACATTGCTTAATATCCCTATAAGCTCCACCGCATTCAGGAGTTGCAAGCCGGCGATGCTAGCCTGCGACAACAGTTTGCTTTGACATTTCTGGCGCGTGTGTAGGTGGGTGATCAGTGGACTGACAACATCTTGTGGACTGAAGAGGCTCACTTCTATTTGTGAGGAACAGTGAACACGCAAAAATGTTGCAATTGGGACAAAAGGTATCTTCATCGGGTTCATGAGGATCCGTACATTCACCAAAGGTGACACTATGGATAAGGCTTACTGCAACGTTTCTCCTGGGTCCGGACTTCTTTAAAATGAACCCACACCAATTGGACCATAAACCTGTACAGTTACTGCAGTTCGATATCAGGATATCCTACAGCAGTTGGTCATCTCACAGATTAAAGAAAGAGGATGCCTTTCGACAAGGCGGTGCACCCCCCAAACATTGGATGTGATGTGAACATAACAGTTGCTGCGATAATATTTCTCCGATGAGAGTCATCAGCCATTCCTTCCTACCAAAGTGGCTACCCGTTCATCGGATTTAACCCCTTGTGTTTTTTTTATTTTGGAAATAGTCTCAGTGATTTAACGTTTAAGTGCTGTTTATTGTGGAGTCATTCATTCACTGACAGAGTTGAAGGACAGCATCGTCTCCCATGGAGGGAACATCTCCGATAAACTGCGTGCTGTAAGTAGTAATGAGGTGTTGACCCTCCTCTCAGTGTCTTCGCAGCGTTCTTTACACATCACATCCTCCATAACGATGACTGGTAATTGTAATAGACTTTTTTAATGAATAACAATTTGTCCAAAACTTTGGCTTTGGCCAAATGGTCCTAAACTGTTGTTGCTGGCAGCGACACATTTCGCCCTGATGCAGCGCCACTTTTCAATAGAGTTCCCGCCCTATTGGGAGTTAGAAACTTTAGGCTTCATTTTAACACTGGAGCTCTATGACCCTGAATATCTATAGACCGTGGTTTGCACGATCTCTATTGTAACAATTGAATTCCAACAATGCAATGTTCGCGCTTGGCGGCAAAACTTCAGACTTCAAAACGCAACAAATTCGGTCACATTCTCCAGGGAGGGCGACACTTTACTGGAAAGGAATCTTAGATGATAGATGGGTGGAAGCGTATGTTTTAAATAACGGTGGACATTTTCACCAATTTCTGTAAGTAAAAATAAAGTTTTTTTCTTTCATGACCAGCTCATCGTTTTGGACTTTGTAAATATGAACTTTTATTTATTATTTTTGACGATACGTGTTTGCAATGTATGTAGATCAAAATTAAAGTTGTTTAAAATTTCTTGATATTGAGGATAATAAATTAAACTTTGGACATTTATTTGGAAATTTTTAGCTTCCCTATTTAATTAGGTTTGAAAATAAATTTTTAAGTGAAGGGGAATAAGAGAAATGCATAATGTGACATCCAATCAGAGTGCAATATTGAAGTTGTTGAAATTAAGGATTGATCCATTGTGAAGCCTGATTAATAAAATTCATCATGTACCATCCAGTAGAAATGCTGCTCGGGGCTCTATTTTGTTAATCGATGGTCAGAAAGATGAAAAATTCATTAATTCATCCCCTGTTACATTTGCAAAGCGACTGTATCGTTTCCGTTGGTGTGGTTCAGAGGTCAAATTGGCAATGCACAACATGTAATTGCGACTGTAATTGTGATGTCATTTTAAGCAACAACTATTATTCCAACTCTTTTGGCTCTACTTATTTTCACTATTTACGAGCCATAAATTTAGACGTCAAACATTACCACGGCATGTTATATTGTGAATGGGTTGTGAACGAAACCATTTCTGAAGGTGATAATGGGCTTATCAGATTACTTGTCAGAATTTTTCTCTTTCAGTCTCGTTTGCTTTTATTGGCTCTACGAAAAATGTTAACAGCCCACCGGTAACATTAGGTATTCGGTTGCAATCCCATACACTCTTTATTTCGCGATATTTTCTAATCTTTATTCGCCTGCTTTAATGCTCAACGCTAAGCCTGTTTTCCTCGTTTCATTATCATTATCGTTAATTTCTCCATTATGCGAAAAATTTAGTAACTTGTCCTTCATTGTATCTTCTATCCCTGTTCATTGAATATACTACACGTTCATTTCAAAAGGAATGCCTGAATTACTGACCGTGTCAGCTCGATTAGTTACAAGGAAATTAATTTAGAAGGATTTTACTTTAATACAGTTTAGGCTAACCCTTATTAGAACTGAACTGTGATAATGTTCACTTAAATTTTCTCTCATTCCAATTCAAACCATATTATGATATGTTTGATGATTTCAAAGAAATGTTGTAATAAACACTCGTATACAATAACTGTATAAACTCCCTCTCTCTCTTTAAATGTAAATCAAGATAACATTATTTTTCTTCAGTCTCCAATTCGCTTTTCCTTTTTCACTGGCCTCAAAGATTTTTATATCAATACGACAGATTTAAGTGCAGATAAAGAAATTTTGCAAAAAAAATTATGGATTTAAATATACCACTGAACTAATCTAATATTTACTCTACTTAAGGTGGAGTGGGGCCAAGTGCATTTACGGATATATTTATGACTTAAAGGTAAACTCCACACTCAAAACAACCTGGCTTAAAATGAAAGATGAAGATCTCAATAACAACGTAGCATGTATTTAAATTTTCAATTCTAACTCAAAATTAATAAAATATAGGAAAAATTTTCATTTTTTCTCTTCCCCTTCGATCGACACTGATGCCATGGTTCGGCAACTGTTACGTCACAGATTCCAGAGAAGTGCGAATGAGTTTCGAATTCGTGACGTCACACACAGTGTAGGCTATTGCGGTTAGTTTCAAGGCATCGCAATGACTATGACTATGAAACCAAGTAAACGATTTTGATAAATGTGACAGCGATATACAAGGGCCGTTAGCAGAATTAAATGCTACTGCAACTCCTGAGATATACAGCTCTATCAAGAACAGATAAAGGGGGCTCATCTGTTCTTGGCTCTATGCATTAAACCGTTGAAACGGGATCTTCTGCTTGCCGCGTCGGTGTTACACAGCAGATAGGCTTACCTCATTCCTTCGGGAATTAACGCATGCCTGTTGCGGTCGCTGTTCTTGAAGAACGCCAGGCACGTTTAGAGTTGGAAGACCATCTAGTTCCACCAGTGTAGTTTCAGTGAATTTCTTGTGTGAATTGATATTGAATCTAAAACGGCGGGTGCGTAGACAAAGCATGGCACTTCAAAATTTGCTCAGCACACGATGCTGTTTGGAGTTGATACCTGGAGTTCTCGCTGTCAAAAACTAACACACTGTTTTTTTTTTATTGTAGGAATCTATGAAACGTGAAATTTCTACCCAATAGTCTATTACATATCCAAACAGAGAAATTGAAGGCATTCCGACATAAAACAGGTTAGCAAAATCTTATGATATGTAGAATCGTTCGAAGCGAAACTAGAATCTCGGCGACGAAATTCCCCGAGGTTCTCGCGGCAGGTTCTCGCGTCATGTCCCGCCGGGTTCTCGGGAGAGGGAATGGAAGATCCCACGCCAATTTTCAATTTTCCGAGGCATTTTTCTTAATGAAATATTAGGATAAATCTAAAAATTTTGAATGATATATACTTTTTTAACCTTTAATGTTATGATACAAAAAAATAAAGTCGAATTTTTCCGTGGAGTTTACCTTTAAAGAGTCTAATTTCAGAGATATTTCAGTAAGAGATCTTTGTTGAAAAGATAATAGTAACTTTTAATAGATCTCCACATAACAGACAGTTTAATTAGACTCTTAAAATAATAAATATATCTTTAAAATGTACTGGTCCCGGGTACGCACGTTCTATCAATTACAGTCGAACCCCGTTATAACAAAATTAGGGGGACTCAAAAATTTTTTTTGTATTAAGAATCAACTCTGAGACCAGGTCGTTAAAAACTACCGTCATTCGTTTATTTTCGAAAAATGCATTGTTATTGATATTTGTTTATACAGAGTGACAATTATTGAGCTATATGAAATAAAACATCAAATTTTCAAAAACTACTGAGTTCAAAAATGTTATTCAAATGTTAAAAGTAACTAGAGATATTCGGATTTAGTTTATGACATGTTCGATATGCTTGCCATCAATGGCTATGATGTGGTGCAGACGAAGAGCAAAATTCTGCAAAATTCGCTGAAGTGTCGAGACATCGATGCTTTCGATGATCTCCTGAATGGCTGTTTTGAGCTCAGCGATGGTTTCGGGTTTATTTGCGTAAACTTTGTCTTTAATATTGCCACACAAAAATGAGTCACAAGGGTTAAGAACAGGAGAATATGGTGGCCAAGCGATTCCCATTCCAGTGGCCTTTGGGTACCCCAAAGTGTCTTCCAGGACTTCAAACATTCTATTGGTCCGATGGGATCGTGCTCAGTCTTGCATGAACCACATCTTTTCGAAATCTGGGTCACTTTGGATAATAGGAATGAGATCGTTTTTTAAAATTTTTAATGATAAATGAACAACAACAATAAGAGTGCGCATGCTCAAAAAAATCCCAACATGCCCTGCATTCAACCGTCAAAATTTAACTGAATCTCGCCAATTGTTGAAAAATATCAAGTTTTTTTTTTTCATATAGCTCAATAATTGTCACCCTGTATGAAGGAATGTAATTTTTTGTAATAGTACAATTCACAGAAAACTTCTGCTTCACAGAATGGATAACGCTTGATCCAACGGTTGTAAATCTGGTGTAGTTTTGGCTGCAGAAATTTTACCACCAAATACTTGGCAATGTGTGTGATCGGGCGATTATTAATAGTCAGCTCTTCGCTTTTTTCAGATCATTGTCCAACGATTTAAGAAACTGGTGAAAATTATCGGAGATCATCCATACACGTCGATTATATTCATACACTGGTCGGCATGAAAAAAGCCCTGACTCAATTTTGGCTGATTCTTACGTAGAAAATGACCATGTATAGTAGGGAGGTACATTAGGGGATGAATTACCTCCTTTAACTGTTTAAAAATCATTGAAATTTGCTGATTTCGCTATATTTTCGCTATATTTTTTTCGCTATTTTTTTTCTAAAATACGAAAAAAACGGAAAATCGATCAGATTTTAATGATTTTTTTAAACAATTAAAGGGGTAATTCCCCCCTTACGTCCGCCCTCCCTGCTATAAATGTTCATGTTTTAGAACTTTTCAGCCCTCTAGCCCCTTAGAAGAATTTTAAAGGCTGAATTAAACCTTTTCAACCCTCTAAATCTATCGAAAAATGATAAAAATGGGTTGGGGGCATCCCCCGAAAATGGTGGGTGATGGGGGAAAACGAAGATTATATTCGTATTCAGGAGGTGATTGATTAAAATGTTTAGTGGTGATGTTAAGTAAAATTCACAGGGAATGGGAGCATATTTTTAATGTTAATGAGGGAGCTCTCGTTAAGATTAAGAAATAAATAGTCCAGTAATTTTAATGAGACCATCTAATATTTGTGATGTCAGCGTTGTATCACTAATCGCAGAAGGCACTAAATAAACGAGGCAATAAATGACGTGTCATAAACAGATTGGGTGAGTATATACAGTGTTTTATAGGGATTTGAAAACATTTCAATTGTTGCAATACAGAAACGGAGCGATTTTTCAGACGTATACAAAATTCTTATTGAAGGAATGGTTATTGGCTTTCAGGCCAAGGGTGGCAGCATTTCAGAAACTGCGGAGTTTGTGAACTGCTCGCGTGCTGCTGTGGTAAAAGTGTATCGCACAAGACAAAATGGTACTAAAGAAAATAAATCATTAGATGGTCAGTGAGGGTTTTTTAATGGTACGCCTACCTCAGCTGTTCGAATTAATGATGAAAAATAGGAAAGAAAATTCCGCAGCCTGGATTCGAACCAGGAACCTTTGGCTCGGACCGCCAACACGCTAACCAATTGCACCACTGCGGCCATGAAAGCGAACCGCTATTTGCATGACCTTAGGGCTTGGTTAGAGCAGTTATTTAAGAATTTACGCCTTAGGAAAGATAGTCCCAGACTGCGAAGTAGGTAACTGCTCTAACCAAGCCCTAAAGTCATGCAAATAGCGGTTCGCTTTCATGGCCGCAGTGGCGCAATTGGTTAGCGCGTTGGCGGTCCGAGCCAAAGGTTCCTGGTTCGAATCCAGGCTGCGGAATTTTCTTTCCTATTTTTCATCATTAAAGAAAATAAGCGACGTGGAAATTGTGATGCTTTACGAGCCATAGATGAAAGAGGGGAACGGCGGCTGCGGCAGTGGACTTTCTACAGTGGAGCAACTTAAGCCTGTTTCACAATTAAATCGCCCGCATTTGCCCAGCGAATCCGCACAGGATGCGAATACTAGCGCTTCCGCTAGCAAAGCGGGCGGTTTAACAATTTTCCGTTTCCATTTCACAATTAAATTCGCGGCCGCATTAACTATCTCCTGATTGGTTCATTCTACGTGCGGTTGGAAACTGTATCCCGAAGCATAGCCTACATGATAAGAGAATAGGCTTATCATATAGGCTATGCCCGAAGCAGGGTCTTTTAATCTTTTAAGCAGGGTAGATTAAAAGACCCTACCCGAAGGAATAGTAAGCTGTCATAATACGCCCAAGTGGATTTGTATACTTCTTCCGTTTTTGTAACTTCTCTCCAAAATAATTAATAAATAATAAATAAAATGAAAATGAAACTAGAAATATAAAATAAAATAACAAGCTGACGTTTCGGACAGAGACTATCCTTTATCAAAGCAAAAAGGATAATTCTCTAAAGGCAATTAGAATATTTTATTTATTATTTATTAATTATTTTGTTAATTATTATTATTATTATTATTTATTTTTCATTTTTATTTAATAACTATTATTTATTGTAGGCTATTGTATTCCAGGGTTTTTGTGTCTCGTCCTTTTCTCTTATAAATATCCGTTCATTACTTCTCTCCAACTTTTCCCCCTATAGTTCTGTGCAAACCTGAAGCTTCCTGATTGGTTTAAGCTGTCGCGGATTCGCTAAATTTCAGAACCTGTCTGAATTGAAAATTTCGCCCGCAACGCAGTTGCGAAGAGCAGTGCGGGCGATTTCCGCTAATTGTGAAACGGCAGTATGTGCGGAAAATCTTCGCCTCGGTTGCGGTTTCCGCATTCGCCTGTTTTTCGCCCGCAGCCAGTAATTGTGAAACAGGCTTTACTGTCCAAATGAACCAGGGGCTACCGCAAGTGTGTTCAGAACGACAGTTCAACGAACGTTGGAACCTAGTAAACGGATGGTAACAGTACTTATGCTAACGACTGTTCATCGGCGAAATAGGCAGGAATTTTCACGGCAGTACCGACACTGACATCCATTGATTGGCAAAAGGTTGCCTTCTCAAATGAATCATATTTTTTGCTCTGTCGGACGGATGGACGTTGGCGCATACTGCGAGAAACGTCAGAAAGCAAGTACCCTTCAAATCATTGTGGATGGCAATAAGCTAGCGGAGGCAGCATTATGGTCTGGGGAATGTTTTCGTGGCATTCTCTGAATGCACTCATCATTGCTGTTGGCAATATGAATCGATTTAAGTAGGTACCGATAGGGGAGAGCGGGTAACAGTGGGGAACAGGGAGACATTCAATGTAGCATCCAGAAAAGACATCACCAGCAACTAGTGCTACCATAGCTAAAAGGTGAACTTAATCGTCTATGCACCCATCTAGTTTCAGTTCTCTAGGATCCCTGCAGGCTCAAGAAAACTGTACATGCGTAAGTTAAAGTTAGTAATGTAAATTTTCTTGATTGCCAATTATAGTACATTGTTCACGATGTTTATAGAAATTGATAAAAAGATACCTATATATGGAATGCTTATTCATTAAGCTTTCTGAAATCTATAAGCGATTTAAAAATGAAATGGAAACTTAGGCCTATAGGCTTGAAAAATTAAACCATGTGGTGTGGATAACAGTGAGACAAAATGATTTGGGGAACAGTGAGACGGGTTTCTCAGTGTTACCCATCACAGCATGTTGAATTCTGCATGATGTAGTATATCAAAGAATCATTATTGTTTGGCAAAAGAATTTCATATTTTATATTTTCCTTAAATCACAATAGTTATAAAATTTTAAGCCAACATATTATAATAGTGTATTATTCTCCTTTTTGTACTCCTTTTCAGTGTTTATGTATGATTTTAATCTTTCAAAGTTTTCTTAAATTTAGAAGAATATGTTGTAATTCAATTGATAATTATTCTAATAATTTTAAATCAAAATAAATGCACCAAAAAAGCATGTCTCATTTTTCCCCCTTGTTGTCTCATTCTTCCCCAACCCTGGGGAAGAGTGAGACAATGTGCTTTAGATTTTTTTGATTTTTTTTCATCGAAGTTTTTTCATAATAAAATCTGAAATTAAATTATGTCATAGCTGTATAAGTTTAGTATTTCACAGAAAAAATTCGTTGCATTTGATCCATTGTAACATGAAAAAACTGCTTTAGAAAAAAAGTGTGTCTCACTGTTACCACTCTTCCCTACTCATTGACCATGTGCACCCATACATGGACATTGTTTTTTCTGGGCATGATGGCATCTTCCTGCACGACAATGCGACATCTCATATAGCTGGAATTGTACGTAGTACTTAGAAGAACACGAGGAAGATTTTACTGTACAGGAAGGTCTGTATTTTTATTAGCCTGGTAAGAGATTAAAATAATCAAATTATGTATATACATTAAACAACTTTATGTTGCGTACATAAGTATTTTCTGCGCATTCCTAAAGAAAAGTGCCGATTCTGATTACTTTGGCAGTCATGCTGTGTATGAATCTGAGGAAGTTTGTGCGATTTATGAATTCGAAACCATTTGCTAGAGCGGCCACGGTGCATTCCTTTTAACTCTGTAGGAGAAGATCATATAAGCGGCGGATGGAATACATTACGAAATTTATTCCCTCTTCCTTCAACAGAAATGTTTGCGTTCTCTTGGCATCATCATCATCATCAACTTTTTCTCCCTCTTCTTCACCCTTCTGTTTCACATGGAAACCGTTTAATTTCCGTCATTACTCACGAGGAAATGATGGCCCTGCGTGACAGGCTAACTTTTATGCACTTTTCATAACAACTGAATGAATTACAGCAGCGGTGGCGGTTTGCACCGAAGAAAATAAAAGGCGCCCGATTCAAAGCTAAAACCTTTTCTCAACTTCACGCTGGAAAATTATTTTTCCTCACAGTCTCGTGAGATTCTGCAGATCGTGGATCTCTTATCTGTATTTACAACCCGAACGATATCATAAATTGATAAGGCGAGATAAACTAATCCAGTAGTGACGTCATCCGTTTCCAGCATCTCCACCCCACAAAAATAAAAATAAGATTTTCACATATATCAAAACCCGTCCGATAAGGCGTCGCTATAAATTTTCCCGTCCTCTTGATATAAAGTTCATCTATGGATGGGATCAAACCACCCTGCGATATGGATTCGATATTGATTTTTCCCAATAGACATTCACGAGTTTATTACCAAATTTGCTGTCAGAAATCTTAAAAATTTTGATTCATGATGTTTAAATTGTTTTTACTTCATTTCACATTTATCTCATTCATTTAGATAACGCACACAGATGGGGATTAGTAATTTATTTTTAATTAATAATTTTTAGTAATTAACTTAATTAATGCAATTAAATTTGCATTTCTTTATTATTCTAATTTATGCAGTACAATTAAAATAAAATAAAAATAATTTTTAATGAAGTCAGGAAATTATATTTCAATTTCAAGAAACAAACAAAATAAAAAAGTCTTAACTTTTCAAATAGGCTTTCCATTAGTAATTCATTAATTTAGGCTATCGGGTTTTTTTTCAGAACTAAGGGTTCGAAAAAACAATAAAAAATCAGATATAGATTGAAGCTACATTCACTTCTTTACTAAAACAAATAAATACTGGTACTGTAGGCGTCATGTAGCATTCTCTCGAACCACTTTGAGAGCTGATAACAGTGTATATTTTTATGGGAGTATTTGAAAAACAGTTTACATTAGCGGCAATCAAAGCCTTTAAATAAGGGGTGTAATTCACACAAAAATCGCACTAAATTTTGTTTTTTAAAGATCACTGCGTAACTATCGAAAATAAAAATTATTTTATGAACAGATTATAATGATATTTAACATGTTCATATTGACATAATGCGGAAATATTTCCAATCATAAAATATGAGGGGTTACGTCAACCGCAAACGGTGCTTTTTTCTTGCTTGATAGCCTGCATGCATGTAGGCTGCAGGCTCGACTGCTGGGAGTCATGCTGGCTGCGCTTCACATGGGCATGCTACTGTGCAGGATGAAGGCTGGCGCTCACGTGAGACGCTGTACGCGAAATTGTTCACCGAAGACTACTTGCTATCATTGCTGCATTCTTGCACATCAAAGAATTAAGAAAAACGAATGAACGATTTTGGCGCCATTTTGGTTTTACGTGACACAGTCTGGTTTCTGATTGGCTGAACTAGCAAACCAGCAAGAAAACCTGCACGGAAAATAGCGCCGGAGCAATCACCAAAATCCAGCAAGGTGGCCAGCAGCGTGGCCATCAGTGACGTTATTTTCCTGCAGCGCAGCTAGTATAGCTGCCTGCAGAGCAGCGAGCAAGCATTCATGCAAGAAAAAAAAAAGCACCGTGCTTTAGTTTAAATAGTTTTTTGCCCACTAGAGCATGTTACTAAGCACAGAAAAGGTGTGGCTTCACTGCAAACTTCATCATTGGACCGATTTTCTTCCAAGGACAGAAAGAGGTGTGATGGCAACTGTAACAATCACAGGTGCCTGCTATTTACGGATTTTACTACATCATACTTTTCCTTACATCCCTGTAAAACATCCCTGTTTTCTGTTTTTGCTGAAAAATTGACAGATTGATTGGATGAAATGTTACAATAGCATGGCCTCCTCGCTCCTCATACCTTAATCCCTGTGACTATTGGTTATGGAGATTTCTAAAAAGCAGGGTTTATCTTATCAGACCAACAATTCTCTGTGAACTGAAAGACTCCATCAGAAGAGAAATAGTTCAAATCTCATAGCCAATGTTCAAATCTGTCGTTTTCAATATCGTTAACCGCTTAAATTTGGTGATAGAAGAGAAAGATAACCATGTCCAACAGGTTATCCAATGAAAATGTAAATCTCTTATTTGCATATTTTATGACTGGAAACATTTCTGCACTATACCAATATGAACATGTTAAAATATCATTATATTCTGTTCATTAAAAACCGTTATCAGCTCTCAAAGTGAATAAGTTTTTTTGGACCACCCTGTATATCATGCATCATACTAATCAGTGAGGTTACGAATTTTTGTATCAAGCGAATTGGGTGAGGTTATTTTGCCGTCAAGCTTACAAAGAACATGACATGTCAATTATTTTATATCTTTAATTATATGTCATAAACGAAACTAATTGATAACTGAATCAGGAACCTTCAGCTAATGTGATGTTTAATTAGGTTGAGGCGTCAGCGCGATTAGCTGAAGGTTCATTGTTCGAGTCCAGGCTGGGGAATTTTCTTTCCTATTTTCATCAATAACACTGGTCGGCAAAAAAAAAGCTTTCCTCCCCTGCAAAAAATATGTGAACTATACAGGGTGATTCAGAAAGATAGGTCAAGAATGAAATATCATGTACAGTTTGTAGCGTGAACAAAATTTTTCCTATAAACATGGGTACGGAAATGCATTCTTACAGAGCTAATGCAACTTGTACGAAATAGGAATGACATTACAGTAGGTGTTCAAAATGCCGACCCTGAGCCTCGATGCAGGTGTTTAGTCTGCGGATGAGATTCTCGCGAACTCTGGTGAAGATGTCCGGAGGATCACGGTCTGGAAAATGCTGTTGGTAAATCCTTTCCGCTTCATAGTATTACCCTGTGCCTCGCCGTAGACGAGATGCATGTCCGCCAGCTCCGCATTAGTCAAGCGATCCATTGTACGACAATGGAGTTAACATGTTTCGTTTCCTCTCTTTTAAAGGAGAGAACACGAACAATTTACAGTTTAGATCCTAATTTACATGGACCCTACCATTGCCGTCCGGGTAACGCACATCCATTCCTACTTCGTACAAGTTGCATTATCTCTGTAAGGATGCATTTCCGGACCCATGTTTATTACAAATCAATGAAGTTTCTCATGAAACCTCATTTTGTTGTCTTTTGTCTCTTGTATTGCGCTTTTGGGGTCTCCCATAGAAGTGTCCAGCAGTAATCAGATTTTCAGAATAGGGTGAACAGCTTTTTAAATATAAAGCGCAAGATAATAATAATAATAATAATTAGAGCGAAGCGTAAGCGAAGCTCTGTTAACAGTCGACAAGTGTAATTCGATGACCGCATAAAACTTTTGACACGTAATAGTCACAACAATGAAAATTTGCACGTGCATGCGCATGACCATGGTGATGGTCAAGAAAAAAAAATTTTCAAATCCGACCTACCATCGAGGAATAATCACCCTTCAATTGTTCCCATAGGAATGCATTGAGAAAAACGTAAACAAACATTGCGCGTGCAAATAGAATTTTTGACATACAAAATACGGCGAAGCCCTTCGCAAATTTTGCTCTGCGCATTCGATTTTTCAGGCCAAATTTCGAAGTTCTTAGAACTTTTAACGATATTTTTTCGATTTCATTGCATTCTTGAATATTGAATCTACATTTTGAGGTATATATTGTAATTCTAAGTGCTGTAATCACAGCGTAATCACAATATCTTTTTGGTGTGGTTGTCGACATTATCTACTCGCCAACTGAAACTCGCAACCACTTGAATGAACTGCCGATGTGCATTCTCGTCAAATTCGCAACCTATACTGGACCAACATTAACCAATGAAGCAGTTCCCATTTTACCGATCGCCGTTGGCTTCAAAAAAGGAGGAGTATCTTGTACGCGTAAGCATTTCCGCTTAAGTTAGCCTATGCAATCACCGTACACAAAGCACAAGGAATCACTGTTGATAAAGCAGTCATAGACATTGGTGATTCAGAATTTGGACTTGGCTTATCGTACATGGCATTTTCACGAGTGAAGACCATCAACGGTTTATTGATCGAACCGGCATTTGCAAAGCCGCGGTTGATTAATATCAACAACCATGCATCGTGGAAGATTAGGCGTGAAGAACTTGCCAAATTACGCAGTATAAAATGAAATTGTTTCAACAATAAAAATTAATATCAATTTAAAGAATTTAGTTAGTCATTTTCTTAACAATCAATGACGGTTCGCTCTAAATTATTGGTCAAGAAAGCGATCCGCGAGTCGCAGTCCGCCCTAATAATAATAATAATAATAATAATAATAATAATAATAATAATAATGATTTTTCATCTCCAGTTAATGATTATTAATAATAATAATAAACAAAACCTAAATCCACGCTTTCAGAACTAATTTTAAAAAGCAATGTAATATTTTCACTTTAACGACAACCATCCCAACCCCTCCAAATTTGATGGAGATACGGCAATTTCAACAGGGTGTTGCGGTTTTTATAGTGAGGAGTATATAAGAATAAACCATTATTTTTACAGGGAGGATTTTGATGCCGACCAGTGTAATTTAAACTTCTGAGATATGGGGTGTAATAAAAATTTTCATATATCACTCTTAAATTGCAATTATAAACTCTATATACACGTTTGAAACGGGGTATTCCGTATAAATTTTATATCGGATATGGTTTATTTAAATAAATATTAGTCCAGCGTCTAATTTTATATGACATCCAATATTTACAGACAGTAACCAGGGCCCAAAGCCACGTATACCTCGAAAATCTTTAATGATATGCTTTAATACTAAATATAAAATCTAATCTTCTTGCATGTGGGCTAGTAAATTTCCGTATACTTATATCAACTTAAAAATAAAGCACTAAAGAATTCGAGGGAGGTGGGAGTAGAGTCAAAAATTATTTCTGACACTATTACGGATTTTTTTTATGTGAATAAGAAATATCATCGAATTAAGAGAGTTTCAGTGAACTGTAGAATGATCAGTGAACAATGCGAGATTAGATTAAATATTATCTAATAATTCGCTTTGTAAAAATTAACCAAAAGTAGAATATTCAGAATGGAAAACCGCTAAGATAAATGTTGCTGTAAGACTTGTTGATTACAGTTAACCTTCCTATAACGCGACTCATTCTTACAGCGTTATATGGAAACCGCGCTATAAGAAACTCAGAATTAGTACATACTAGTCAGGTTAATTCATACCCTCTTATACAGACAATGCCAAAAGTACTGAGCACCCTAGAAATTTTGGACGTGTGCAATAAATGTTGCAGAGAACAAAGCCTATTGCTTAAATATTAACTTTTCGGTATCTAAACAGGTTTAAGAAGAATGATCCACCAAGTGGGTAGCAATAATATTTGTTAGTCTTTTTAACATTTTTTCGATTGTTACCAGTTCGCTATTTTCAATCTTTGTGTACATTTGCAGTGATCTAGTGCGCTTTTTGTATTTTTAACAGACTTCAAAAAAGGAGGTTATCAATTCGACGCGTATGTATGTAATATTGTTGGAATTGCACAATATTCGTATACATTAGTCTATGTGGGCTTCTAAACAGGTGTGCCAAATTTCTTAAGTGTATGTGTATGTATGTATGTTTGTTTGTCCACATACTTCTCAGAAACTAGAAATCGAATTGCAATAATTCTTTTTTTATTGGACTAAGTATCTTTCAACTTAGGGAACAGTCCAAGTTTCATCAAAATCGGTTCAGTAGTTTCCAAGATATGGACTGATATAGCTAGGTGATAGTGAAAGTTTCATCAAAGTCGGGTTTTTTTATACTCTGTTTAATCTTGTTACGTGTTATTATCATTGATTTTAATACAATATACCTAAAAACACAAAATTGATACTCCCTAAAAAAAACTGAAATATCTCATGGGTGCCCAATACTTTTGGCCATGGCTATATATAAGAATTTCGGCATTAGTAAAAGAAAATTCAAATTAATTCGTGGAACCTTTGTATAATTAAGTCGTACCATGTTGTATGGAATCCGTGTTTTGAAAACTGCATTATAAGGGCAGTTTTGCGACATAATTGGATAAAGAAAATCATGCGAACTCACGTCCGCCTATAATATCGTCGAGCGTCATATGTCATCTGTTGCAATGTTGCATGATTTCTGAATTCCTTGGTGCAAAGTTGTAGTATACATGCATGAAAAAACCCCAGGGGAATTCTCCGTTATTCTGAAATAAAGGTGTATTCGATAAATTTATGCTATAGGGGGACTACTTTACACAATCATGTGAGAAGAGCAAATCGTTATAGGAGGACTTTTGCAATTTTTCTTCTCTTTTATATGGAAACCGCGTATGAGAATACCGCATTATAAAAGGGTTAACTGGAGTAAAAAAATTTCTCTCCCCCTCCTCATATAACTATTAGATATATTATAAATTGCAGAAAGATTAAAATTCGGAGTTTAGCTTATCTATAAATAAACTTAAGTTTCCTCCCACGCATCTCGTTTGTTTGTTCTTTTTAACTATTTTACGCCCGTCATATTACACTTTCATTACGTTAATCTTACTAGCTTGCTTTGTAATTGAATTACAGTGAAATTGATTTTGAAGATCAGGTAATTATGTTTACAAGAATGTTAATATCATTATGGATAATTGGTGGTAAACGTAGTCGAGTAACGTCATTTAAAATAAAATTTAATCATTTAATGCAATTAAAAATTTTAAATAATATTTACACGCTATAGTTCTTAAATAGAGCTTATTAGAATGATAATGCTATATAAAATTGTGTAGAACATTTTAAGGCTTTTCTAAAAGTCAATGTTTCTTCAATCAACATTTCAAGTAAGTGCTTAGAAGCTTCTTCAATCAAATTTCTTCCTGAACTACGATAGAGTTATCCCAAGTGAGGTATTTTGAATCTTTATTTCTGCTTTTTCTTTTTAAAGTTTCTATACGAATTTAATTAAATTTTTAAAATTTAATCGACTGGATTAAGTTTTATTAATTCTTGTAAAAAAAAAATTCTCAAGAATTTTAATTTGTTTCAAAAAAGATTTGCATTATTTTTTTATACGGTTACCAACACGTTTCTCTACGTCTGCGATTATCTAATTAAATCTTACTATTAATATTTACTGCTGCAGCCATTCCACTAGAAATGAATTAAAATAGGCATTTTTATATTTTTATTGCAGATTCTGTACACGATTTCATGTTAATATTAAAAATCGCTCACAAGATGTTGCCCCACATTTTCTTTTCAGCTTGCTTCCTTTCTTTTTTGATTTTTTTCAAACATTCAGCAAAAATTGTCATTCGCTTTTATTCTGAGGGAGGATGGCTTCGGAAATCTCCTTTTACAACTGGTCCCCGCTATTAAAAATGATGAATGGACTCACCCGAAATCCCCCGAGATGGTCGATGATGCACGACAGGCTGGCATCGCGATCAACCGGGATCGTCACATTCTGTATTTCTTCGGCAAATTCCGGTTCCGTCGTGCCTATAAAAGGAAAAAAATACGATTTTTTTCATTGTTTCACCATTATAAGTCATTTCATGCAATCTATAGGCAAAGCAATTTCTTTTTATTCGTTTCTAATGGTTTGGTTATGCTTCAAGGAGAATTCATAAGATGATTCACAAAAGCAACACTCATTCACCAGCCATTGATAATAAAGGGAAACGAGTGTCCATATAAAGTAATAACTAGGAAATACTAGAAAAGCTAGATAATAAAGGATATCTATCTCGAGCAAGAAAATTTATTAAGGAAAGTTCATCAAAGTTTGGAGCGAGGCGAAAATGGAAACAGAAATCTCCAAACTAAATATTGGAAAAGGTTACAGAGGATGAAGGGAGAGAAAATAAAATAAAAAAAGGCCGAGACACGTTTATTGCGTTCAGAATTTCTCAGTCCGGAGTGAAATTTCATCTAACAAGAGCTCCGTGTCCCTTCCCATCGCGCGAGCACAAATTTAAAACACCAGAACGACTATATTTCAAGATATAAAATTGAAGAGCGACCCAACCGAGTTAAACTTTACAGAGACTATAAACCAACCAAACCGCCAGCAATAAAAAAATGGAAGGATAAAAAAAGAAATATTACATTAAGAAAAAACTAATTATAGTTTGCCACAGGTCTCTCCTGCGCCCCTTCCCAGTGTGCGTAAAAATTTTCATTATTAAGATGGAAAAAACACGTTTCTTCAACTGTTATTGGATTTAACTTAGGAAAAAGGAAATTAAAAATATTCATTGAAGAGGAATAAAACGTTTTAGTGATATGAAGAAGTAAATTAACAGAAACCGACTTTGTTGTTTTCTTTTCATATCCCACATATAAAGTATACGAGATTGTTAATAATGCGTCTTATGAAGGAATCCTTGGAATTCGTAGTTTAATTATGAACAAAAAGGAATGTTTGAGTTGAGAAGAACAAAGTAAAGTTCAGTGCCGAAGCAGTTTAAAGTCATAAATATAAATGATGCTTTTGATTGGTCTAGCCAGAATATACAACTGCAAAATTTCGGAAAAATTTCGGACAGAAAAATTTTTCCAAGAATGGCAATGAATTAAAAACTGATTAGAATATTCTATTAAACTTATAGGCATACATTTAAGGCAAAACCACAACGTACGTACAAGCAGGGGACTGTGTGCCAAAATGAGGCAGAAAATATTTTTATAGAATTAAAGAATAATATAGATGATTTCGATGCTGAGGAAACTAATCTCCATAGAACAACACAGGCCATTGCGTTTCCTAGAATATTATAGTCAAAATATGCATATTCATGTTTAAGATAACATTAGGAAAAGCGGACTTGTTTGTATGTTATAAATATTTTTATAATTTTTTTTTATATTCATACGATGAAGCCACTTTGTTCGCTACTATTCCCTACTTTCAGTGAATATAGAGGGCGCTGGTTGTTTTGTTTTTTTTGAAAAAATGGCAGCGAAAGTAGGATCCTTCCATTTTTAAACTAAAAAATATAAGACTATTTAAGATAAAAATTCTTTCTAACAAATATTATGAGAGAATGTTATCTGGGATTGGTGTTCTGTATTATAAACTACTGCGAATCCTACTTAGCTCAGTTCAAGTTATGCCACAAGGGCGGCGCCACTTAAATTGAAAGTAGCGAATTGTTTATGGCTCATTTCTTGCATGTGTCAGGGAAGAACGTTAGTTTCTTATTAACCTTATTAATCTTATTCCCTGCACGTGTTTTCAAGAGATATATGTAAATATGGGCGATTTCATGATCAATTTAGAAATTATAAATGAAAATGTGATAGAAAGTTTAACAGCCTGGGCGCCGATGGTCACGGAAACCAATTAAGCCACTGTAGACACGGACACATTACGCTATCTCCAATCCATTTGGGCTGGTTAGAGCCTGTACCTAGTTTCTTGGATTGGGAATATCTTTCCTACTGGCGAAATAAATTAAAGAATGCTTAAGAATCTGTACAGAGATATCATTAATAGAAGTACAAACTTTATAGGGGAGGAGAGGGCACGAAAAGGATTGAGAATTGCATAGGAACCCATGACCGGAAACTTCATGGGAAGATAGTACCATGAAACGAAAGGGCATAAGACAGAAATTATCGGAAACATTTATTGTACATAAATATTACAAATGGCGTAACAGATGATTCGATTTCAGAATGAATAAGGATATGTTCGAAGTTTCCAGCAGTACACGCGAAGTATGGTTATACTGACGGACCATGGATTGGCGGACACGGTCGAAAACACATTTCTTTCACCTCTGCAACCACCTTCCCATGACGTTTCTGGTCATGGGCTCCTGTGCATTTTTCAATCCTTTTCTTGCCCTCTCCTCTCCTTTAAAGTTTAGACTTCTATTTATGAGAAAACCTATGTAAAGAAGAAAATTTTGTGTGTTTGTTTGTTATACAAATCTACCTTTTTATTCCGATCTTGATGAAATTTTGCACACTTGATCTTCAAATCAAGAGGAAGGTCAATAAAATTCCGATCTGCATGAAATTTCGAAAAATAATAATTGTCGATAATCGGTATTCAAAATGATGGCAGCGATTACTAATAAGAGATATCTCACCAACAATATACGCGGACAAACAATAACCAACAATGCAAGGCAAATATTGTGCAACAATAGGCCGGTCGCGTTTGTATCAAATTATAGAAAATGTAGCAGGTTCAACCAATCAAATAGTATATACAACGTTCATTAAGACATGTAAATTAATCTCAAGACTGATCATTTTTTTTTCATTAATATCGTGATTATTTTACAATAATGTGAATTTCATTAACAAAATTATTTTCAGCTTTTGCGTAATGGTCGTCAGCATATTGCTGGAAGGGTCTTTCTTCTCTGAGAATCAGTGAAAAGCCGTCGGAATTTGTAATGCATAGAATCCCCGTTGCATCAGTCGTGAACAAATCGATCCATTACAACTGATCGAAGGCATCTTGGACAAAAATGGCTAAAAAGAATAAATTCTGCCATTTGCCAAAAATAAAATGCAACGAGGATAGATCTTTCAACAAGACAATGACCCGAAGCACACGTCTGTCCCAGCAGTGGTTTAAGTCCAAAAAAATTTTTTACTTGAAGGTCTTCGCAATCTTCGAACTTGATCCTTATTGAGCACCTATGGGAAGAGTTTGATAGACGATCCAAAGTCAAACGATGCACAGCTATAACAGGAAGAGCACGATATTTCGCGAGATGAGTGGGAAAAAAATTCCTCAGAGTGTTTTGTCCAACTTAGTGGATTCCATGCCAAGCAGTCATTGAACGCTAAGGACTATGAAAACCAAGTACTAAAATTACAGCTTTCTTTTGTTAGGATTAGTTGTGTAATAAATGAAAAAAATAAATAAATGACAATGAATTTATTTATGAATGCATTCTTTCATCGTTTTCTTATTTTCCACTAGCGAAAGATTGCTAATTTAACAGTCTTATGATTTTAGTTTGGTATCAGTAAAGTATACTGCATCTGATTTTTAAGTTCATACTGTTTGTTTTGTCGAAGTTATAAACGAAGACACCTCTGATGCCCGAGGACGCGGGTTCGACCCCGGCCGAGGACGACGAGGATTTTTTCAGGGGGGAAATCCTGAGATCACGCACTTCCTTCGGAAGGGAAGTAAAGCCGTTGGTCCCGTGTAATCGTTTGCCGGCTGCACGTTAAAGAACCCTTGCGAGGCAAAATTTGCGGCCCCTATAACGCCGTCCTGAAATGACCATGGCAGTTGAAAAGGACGTTAATACCAAACAAAACAAACCAAACCAATAAACGAAGACACTATTGGTCGTTTATTTTTGAACGCTACTGTAAGTTAGCTGAGTGAGACTCCTATCAGGCCAATTGGAAGCGTCCAAGGAGAGGACTGATCTATTATCACCTGTAGTATGTAGACGGGGGGGGGGGGGGTGCAAAACCTCGATAACATCGTTAACGCCAATGATAGAATAACACGTCCCGCGAGGTATCCTGAAAGGTGAAATAGCCCAGTGTGATAAAAAGGTTGAATGGTCTGTGAAAATTTTTTTCATACGACATACCGAAGCATCGTCATGATTAGCCGAGGGTATCTGATTCGAACCCAACTGTGGAATTTTCTTTCCCATTTTCATTTATAATTTCAACGTCTGATGTATATCGTATGAATAAAATCCTAACAGACCAATTTAGAAATCATTGGTTTATGAACCAAGCAAGCATATATCACTTGGCCAATTAAAACGGGCCAATAGTGAAATTCCCCTCATTCGAAAGTTCGCCAAGTGCATTTACTTGGAAATTTTTTTTATTAAGAATGAGTGGAGCATCCTTCATTTTAAAACATTATGTCTTTGCGCACAGGTAGAGGCACTTCTGCCGATAAAGTTGATAAGTCATTTTCTAAAAAGTTTACTTAAATTATTCGATGGAAAGTGCGAACCAAACCAGCATATCTCTCCTTCCAGGTTAGGTTAACGCTGCAAACGTCAATATCTCAATAATCCTTTGCATAACAACATATACTACTTAGTTTTTCATCTTTTGACCTCCTCTTTCACCGCTTTCAAGAATCGACATCGATATTCCTAACATCTTGTCTAAGCCGCGAATTATCTGAAATGAATCAGTGAATTGATTTAATTAGTTTTAATTAAAAATTTTAAATATTTGTATAATGAGACATAACATATCATGTATATTAAGCTCCTCTGAAAATGTCAGTCCTCTTTTGACCTCAAACTATTAAAATGCTGAAAATAAATAAAATAAGAGAGAGAGAGAGAGAGAGAGAAGCTAAAAGAGGTTTTATTTAAAATTTATAGATCTTTTAAAGGATAACATTTGCAATGAATATAAGAGATTATAATCATTAGAATTAAAACCTAAAATGTTGAATGAGGAGGAATTCGAAATAAATTCACTCATTTATGGTGACCATTCAACCTCTTATTTAATTGCAGAGAAACCCTCGTTATCATCTTGAAATTAATCCTATTTTAATTCAAAACGTGCTGAAATTTTTGAATTCACTTCAGTGAAATCACTTTCGATTTGAAAATTTGCTTAATAAAAATGACTAAATCGGTATTACGTGCATTATGGTTTCCTCGCATGGAAGAGCAAATAAAACCATCGAAACATGAAAGAACGGCTGGGTTTTATTTTCCCATTTTAGAACGCCCTGTAATTAGTAAATATTGAATGAAAAATCATGAGGAGCAGCCGTTATGATTATGTTCTCTCTTTCTCTTGAAAAGCGAATATTCTCTCTCTCTGCCTCTCTCTCAGAAAATATTCTCCAATTAAAACGCCGACCACAAGTGATAAACGGTCGGTATTTTCTAGTCGCTCTTGTTGATTTGGTTTTCCGCCCACTTAAAGATATCGAGGACAACCACGATTACACAACACAATGCAACTTCAGAATCAAAGTGGAAGCCTTGGCCTGCAATTTCCTTAATTGTTCGACTAGGCGTCTCGTTTCCCTTTCTGCGCAAGATTCCAGATTAAACAAACATGAAATTTAAATTATCCGCTCTGAGGGCGAGGTTATTTAAGCCCTAAACGAGACAATGAAAAGGGATTGCAAGCACTGCATTTGGGTTAATTAAGGCAGAGGCGAGGCGAGTGCTGCTAAAGAAACTTTTACATTCTTACATGTATAAGGCGGCACTGTTGCCCCAGAAAGAAAAGGGAAAAAAAAACCAGAGAAAAATAAAAATCCAGCTTTCTCCATAATATACTTTGTTCTACGCAAAAGAAGAAGCTCTTTTTCTCTCTCCCCTAACTTTAACTTTTAAATTTTGCAAAAGGATAATTTAGTTTGGGTTCTCAGTTAACAAAATTTAATTTCTTTCTCTAAAGCAGAAGCCCGCAAGAGGATTGGGCTTTCCGTCGTTTGGCATTTTAGCATTCGGTCGTTCCTAGCGCTGAGCGCTACTTTGCAACATAAACTTTAATAAAGCTATTAACATCAAAATATAAGTATAGTTCAATAAACCATAAAGAGCCCAAGATACTGTACTCTAATTTGAGGAACTCACAGATAAATGAAATAATAAATGATATTATAACTGGAGATAAGCCTACCAAGCATCAGGTAAAGATTTTTCTATCGAAAAATGGAAGGAAAAATTCTGCGACCTGGGATCGAACCAGGAACCTCGGCTGTCATGGCCGACGCCTCTACCAGTTGGGCTATCGCAGACACCTGGCCAGCCATGCTGACTCAAGGTGTCTTAAAGACAACTGGTAGAGGCGTCGGCCATGACAGCAGAGGTTCCTGGTTCGATCCCAGGTCGCAGAATTTTTCCTTCCATTTT
>JAHWFO010015425.1:5601570-5621059 GCA_023313115.1 Rhysida immarginata | reverse complement strand
GCAGAATTTTTCCTTCCATTTTTCGATAGAAAAATCTTTACTGTACTCTAATCTTCTAAGGTATGTAGGAAAGCAACATTTAAGGCTCAGTATTAGTTTCTGTGAATTGCAATGATTACAAATAATTGCATAGAGATAAATAAATTTATCCATTGTTTAAATGACTAAAATGGAAATTGAAAATGAATCCTCTTATCTTTAAGATTAGCATTTTAAATTATATAATTTGTTTAATTTAGAAAGTTCTCTGTAAAAAAATTTTTAGAAAGCATTCTTTAAAAGATCTCTATCAAGTAGTAAAAACCTTTGAGACTCGACCCTAAAAGCTCTACAAATATTTCATTAAAGTAAAAACTTCGCTTTTACCTTGCATTGGGATATGACCAGTAACTTTTGAAATATTAATACACTGGATCATAAATTTATCTACCGATATACATTCTGTTGTAAAAGTATTATAAATCACAGTGAAATATTATTCAGTAGGTCTATCTTTAATATCTAACTTCGTTTACCCTCAAGAGATGCTTTGCAAAATTTATGAATATGAATGCTAAAATAAAAATATTGAAGACTATAACAGATCTCCAAAAACGCGGATGTCTTTATTACTCTATTTATCTGTCTGATAGTAGAACGTGTTCCTCTTCATTCTCATAGAGTGAGCCTCCCACGAACACACTTGTGACCTTTGTTTATCGTATTTATCTGCGCTAGGCTATTTGTGCTTAAAATATTGCTATTCTTTTGTCCATCACTAATTGCGCTTCATTTCGAAGCCACAGATATTTGAAAAAGTTTTAAAGGACTAAAAGCTAATGGAAGTGCGGACTCTAACTAAAGAGGAAGTCCAGCCAAATATGTTTCTAAAATTTAGCAATCTTAAAGGGTATCTGAAAGGTATAATTTATATCGATAATAGATAAATCACAATCTATTAAATTTTGAAATTATTAGGCACTCATGGAGAGAAGTAGGCGCGGGGATGCGACCTGATGACGCATATCGCAACGTTCAATGGGCATATCGCTAAGCAGTCTGATCACCATCGCGTGTTTTCTCTATTGCAGCTATGTTGGCGAAAAGTAGTATAAAAATTTAAACGATGGAGGACATAAGTTTGATACCTGAACCAGAGTCCGATACCTCTTCCACTGAAGAAGCAAACTCAGTAACGACGAAATTATAGACGAAATTTCATCGTATATTATTAACATGATTGGTAACGGTGTTAATGCGCTGCATGGATTCCGTGGATTCCAATCTGAATATAGTGCACTTCTCTCCTGTTATCCTGCGTCCATGTGAGGCATCATCGAACGTGTCACAAATGACCTCCGCGAGCAATAAAATGCGTTTTGTGCTTTTGTTAATTACTGTCAAATATTTGGAATAAAAGTTCGCCGTATCATGAATTATCAACATAATTTAAAGGTTTCCAACTTTACTTTCATTATGGCTGGACTTCCTCATTAAACGCTGAAAATGGTGCACATTTCTGTCTGTTGGATATGTACGTATATATAAAACCTATGGAAGCCATAAATTGAAACCAGAGAGGCAGCGCAATTCATTGGATTCATACTGTTAGCAAGAAGCTTACGTACGTTTATTATACAAGTATACAGCATCATCATATTTTAAAGTGCATGATTCAAATTGTTTCTAATAATTTTAAAACATCATTCGATCATACTTCGGGCTTTTTTATACATGAGACAGAATTTCGAAGATTTCATTGATGAAAAAATTTAAATAAAGCACTGCTATTTTGCGAAGGAGAACTACTCCTGGATAATCATAATTTACTCTTGTAAATGAGTATGAGCAACGTTACCGACAACGGGTATGAGTAACGACTTTTTACTACCCTAATTGATCGCTAACCCACCACAGCCGTAGCTTTTGATTTCAATGCGTTGATATCTTCTTCACCAATAAGAACCAAAATTTATTAATGCCGTTTGATACCGTTCATGAACACAACGATTTAATAGACAATTAACAGCTCGATTTAACAGCAACTAGTGGTATTCCTCTACAAACCACTTATGTGTTGTTGTTCACAATGCAGTATTATTGACAAATATTTCTTTTTATCGAATACTTCATACAGTGCGGTTTGCCCGCGAGTGCGATTATCACGCCTCCTGACAACACCGTATCAATCGCTTCTAAAGTTATGGACGTAATATTTAGAAAAACGCACCAATCCCGAGCCACAAAGGTAAGACTTTCTTCTTACGAAGTCACAGAGCTGTTAAAAAGCTTTCGAAATTACAGTTTAGCTTTTTTCTTAATTATGCATTTATTTGGTGATAAACTCCATCATATAAAGGGCGTGTATCAATCTATTGGGTTTAACATTTGATAATCGATATAATCGCTCATCCATGCTTATAATGGTCGAAACTCTCGCATGGTCATTTGCAATCTCAATCCAATGCATGTCTTTTCTAATCACGAATGTTGCAATTTCAATGTCAATGAATGTAAATAATGAAAGGAAAAAAACAAACAATACTTTATTTTAAAATTATAACATTATATGATCGCACATATTAAAAAAAATTTTGCGATAAAATATAGTTTAAAAAAGAATTTTTATATTCACACATCATAAGGAAAGAAGACAATAGTGAATTCGATTTTAGCTTAACTGCTTGTCAAAGAAACAATAGCACTAATGGAGCGTGTAATCATCATTTACAGCTAGACTTGTAGCAGAATTTGCAGTCATGTCTTTGAACAAAATAATGATCACATTGGATGGCAATAAATCACAATTCTGTCAAACTGATTTCTGGTCGCGGTTCTAGATGTCGTGCAGTATATCTTTCTAGCGATCATGCAATATATTTCGAAATTTAGCATTAATATTTTTTACATGCTAAAAAAAAACGTTGTTCTAAATTCTCATAGCTTAGCTTTCTTGCATCTATTTTAATATTTTTTCAGCTGAAATTGCTAAAAATTTTAGAAATGGAATCAAAATCAGTTTGTTTCAAAGAAGATATCTGGAAACTCAAACACTTTCAAAAATATTGATAAAATACTGAAAGCGTAATTTCTGAAAATTACAATTACTAAAGATAATAAGCAAAAATACCCATCATATTTTATTTATTCTTTGCTAGAAAATTTCACTTAAAGTTTATTTTCAAAAGTGATCACTGATTCCGCTATACCTAACTCACTATTGACGAAGTGCAGATCCTTTTGCATAAAAGGTATCGTGAAACTGATTCCACAAGGCGTCAAAAACTTTGTGAAAATCGACGCCAAGACCGCTGTATCACGTATCTCTTCTCGATTCGATGGTGATAAAGGCATGTTGCGAATATCCCTCTTCAGTTTATCCCATAAAATATACGGTTTAGATCTGATGAGTCTGTAGACCCTGTGAAGGGACATATGAATGATGTCCCTTACATAGCAAGATGCTGAATTCGTCGAATTCGAGTTTCCATTTGCAAGGTACAACCAAAATCTTAATCATCTGATCCTTTAACAAGTTTTAAGTCATCTAGAGTCTAATGGCAATAGGCCTCCAGAAGGCATGCTTTCTTGTTAGCCGTCTGCTACCATAGCCGAGTGGAGTAAGGCATCTCTGAAATGGGTGTTCTCGTTAAAAAGGTAATGAGGTTTTTAGCACATTACATGTCGGATTTGGTAGTGAAACTTCAAGCAACAATAACTCTGCAGAAACTGACTTTTGTTATAATATAGGTACCATTGGATGCTATAAATCTCTCCATCAAGATGGCATTGCCTCAATGTCAGTATCATAGAAAGCCGGCATTTTTGTTGAAGAACTGGTGAAACTCCTCAAAAGCGTTTTTGAAAGCTGCTTCATTGTTGAAGAATTTTCCTTTGTCAAAAAGAGGGTCTAAATTTTTAAATTGTAGTCGGTTGGCGAGAATCCTGAAGTGTATGGTAGATGAGGAAGAGTCTCATAGTATAAGTTGTTTTATTTTTCTGGGCTGTTGTTCTTGGCAATGGAATACATCTTTTTAATTCTATATTTTTTTTATTTATATTACTGTGTTTTTTAATGCACCGTTTACAACTCAGAGCGAATTAAAAAGAGATTAATAGATAAAGTTAAAGGTGACCAAAAAAGAAAATAAAAAAAAATACTTGAAAACTCATTGAAGCACAAAAAAGGGGGAAAAGTGGAATCAGGTCAGCTCAGAAGGTGACACACACAAAGTAGTGTGTGCGGACGTGTGTGTGAGTGGGTTGCGGGGGGGGGGGGTATATTTGTGTGTGTGTGTGTGTGTGTGTGTGTGTGTGTGTGTGTGTGGAGTAAAAAAGATGTATTCCATTTTGTCCAGGATCCACGTTTGAGGAAAAATCGAGTCGAGATTTTCATCTTCGATGGAAGTTGACACGAGACGTCATTACTTCCGGTAGAGCAATCTCCGGCAAAAGAGGAAGGGCCGGTGTTGCCAGCCGGTCGGGAGGATGCTGGTGGCACCACCGCGTTGCATGCAGGGAAATGTGGCGCACACGAGCTTGTCCAATTTCACGCTGACTTACATTTGTCTCCGCGGACAAAACATCACCACGGGTTAATTTGGATAAAACTTCGACTCTTCATAATTACCCAGTTAAGTTGCGTAATGTTAAAAAGAGATGGAAGGGGGAGCTCGGGGGGGAAACGGTTGCGTTCGCTCCTGGCGGTAATTGCCGCATTAAAATACATCTTTCGCTTAAAATAACAGCAATTCATCACAAGACAAACGACCCTCTTCTTACACCCATCCATTAAGAATGGAAAAATTCGCACCGAAAGAATTTGCCTACATGAAATGAGCTCCTCTTTTTTTTTTCTCTCTTCTTCATCTTCCCTCCTCTCCCTTTAAAGGGAAAAAAACTTTCCTAGCACCTAACGTCTTGAAAAGTTAAGAGATTTTTTTTTCTTTACATAATGAAGAAAAAGAAAATGCATTGTTATACTATTTCTTTTTTCTTTCAAACTTACAAAATTAATATTAGTTTTTTTAAGAGTTCTCTTTTATATTAATTTCAGAATGTTTCCACTTTTTATGAATTGCACATAACTGCAAAATAAAATATTAAAGGCATACCGTTGTCCTTTTCTTGTTTTCTCAAGCTTGGAAATAATTTAATAGAAAATTATAGCATAATCATTTCTAAATTTGAATGGCAGTAATCCAGATTTCAATGAGAAATTATAAGGTAAAAGGTAACACCCGTATCACTAAATAATAAAGGAAGAAGTAGGCGAACTGATAAGTGATATTTTAACATCTTATATACTAAAACTCATGCGTGTATTTATTTATTTATCTGTAATTCTATCTCCTCCTAGACGGTTTGAGCTAGCGACTTGAAATTTTCAGGGCAGGCTTATCAATAAAGGACCTGCTCTATCGCCAAAAATCAGCCCCCTACGACCCCCCCCCCCCTTCCCCACTTTCTGGGGTTTTCATTTAAAATTATCTGCTTTTGCTTTGTAATTCCCCTCAACAGATGGCGCGGGCGGGCGAAGCCGCGGATAACAACTACTAATATAATAAACATTATATTATATGCTATATAAATAGGCGATGGCCGTTTCGATTTTGCACCATTATCAAGCAATTCTCATAGGCGAATTGAAATAGGTCCCCTATGTAAAATCTTTAAAAAAATGATTTAAAAACCGATTTTAAAATTAGTCTAAAATTGACTGGAAAATGTTCTTAGGAGGATTTTTTATGCTATACTATTTTTTATTAATAAATAAATAAATAAATAGAGAAACATAGTTCTTATGCCATGGGGGAGGGCGTGGCCTGGTGGGCTTTCACTGAAACAACTTCTGTAAAGTTAAGCAACATCAGGCAAACATAGTTCTTACGTCATGGATGGGCGACCATCAGTGACTCACGATCTTCACCCTCCCCCCCGGCTGCTGTGACCATCATACAGCAGTCGTTAATCCATGTTCATCCAGGGACCCAATTCGTCGGCTTCAGGCCATACAGATCCTGGATGGACGTATTTGATTACAATAAATAAATAAAAAATTAAATAAAACCACAACTCGAACCAGGGACCCTCGGGTTCCGCCCTGATGCTGTAACAACTAAGCCGTTGTGGTGGACATAAGCTTAGTGGTTATATTACAGTGTATATTTTTTTTCTATTTGTTTATTAAAATTTGAATTAAGAATTTTCAACGAACTTAAAAAATTGATTATTAGTAAATTCTATATTTCTGCTTATCCGCACTTTTTTTTAAGGTACGAGACATATGGTTTATGAAATGATCGCATCTTACATCGCAGATTACGAATATCGCATCCAAATTTCTGTTGGACCAATAGTTCCCGAGACATCGGCCAAAAATAAAATTTCCGAAATTTGCTCTATCTCGAAAATGGTGAGTCACAGCAAATGGAAACAAACTAGTTTTATATTAAATTAAAAAATCAATAAATTTGTGTACTGGCCAGTCGTCAATCTTCCGTCGAATACTATCGAAAAATTATAATTATCTATAACAGATAGCCAATATCTCTGTACGTATATGACAGCCGGTACCGATGCGACTAATGCATGTTCAATAATAAACAAATTTGAAAAAAATTGGACCAATGGTTATGGATATATAGCATATCAACCGGATGATATCTATGCGGTATTCACTCATTATTCAATTTGGCATTTATATTTAACAAGCTAAACTCTAGGGCAAGAGGTACAATTTATCACTTTAATAACTGAAAACCATATTGCAACAATTATATGAAATAGGACATATTTCATGGTCAGATACTACTTGCTTGTGGTTTCGCTGCTTAAACTGACGGAACATAGAATTTTTTTAATATATAAAATTCCTACATAAAACATTCTGTTTTTCTGGTTTCATGTTTTATTCTCAAGCACCCACTTATACGTATATATCCTCACTCTCTTATATACTATTCACCCATTCACAACTTGTGCTTATTCTTACACATCCACTTATACATCTCACTGAACTATGCTCATACAAAATCTAATTCATAAACTTTTAAAGTTTATTTTGGTAATGAAGCTTGCTCATTCTCAACTGCTTTAATTTTCACTTTTTTAATGTTTAACTTGAATTATTTTACTTGTCTATATCTATATAATTCTACGAGGATTGTTCAATAGAAACACGTTTGTACTGCCCAGGATTGTTCTATGCAATTCTACGAGGATGGTTCCGTTGTCTATATGCCTTGTTAAATATTAGTGTGGCATCTGTCACACATATCGCTTTACTCCATTATAAAAGATGTGATTAAGTTTGAAAATTGCGTTAAATCCCGCCCTTATCAAGACTTGTATGAAATATTTTAATATATTCATGCCGTTATATAGTACGATAGAACCGTTTTATTTAGTTGTGTTTTATCCTTTATAACAAGTCTCCAATGTATCGTCTAATTGAATGCTGAAGCTGTGTAAGTCCCTTTCTAAGTGCTGTAAGGTCTCTATTTAACGAACATCGATCGAAGAGAATTAATGGATAAAAGGTGCTGAATCAGTATTCTCTACAGATAATGGCTTTTAACCTTTTAGATTCAGAGACCGTTAAATAGGAAAGTTTCTCATGTATAGCCTTCTGCAGCCCCACAGGGATAATAAACAAACACTTTACAACGAAAAATCTAGTGAATTCTATAGAATGGAGTACTCATCATATCTAAGTTAATTAGTGTTAAAGTATTTCTTCTTATGAGTAAAGTACAAGTCTAAAGCTAATGATTAATGTGAGATTCCTTTGAACACTTTGTCATGCACAATGTTGTTTCATCATGCTTCTCTAGCAATTAAGAATAATTCGTTATCATTAAAAACATCGAGCTATGGTTGACCGAAGTTCTCAAAGCTAAGCCTGGTATTACTAAAGCGAAATCGTGGAAAGAAATTGCTCTAAAACAGAAACCTGTCGACATTTGTCAACTTCACTAAGACACTGCTGCTTCATTTTTAACTTGTCGTACATTTTCTTAAAAAGTATACTGCTAAGAATTGACTGAGAATTGATCGCTGAATTCATGCATCAAGTAAAGCTCATTCAAACAAGTTGAATCAGCCATTATTAAGGATGCTAGCAATACGCTCATTAATTATTACTAAGTTCTTTGAATAAAGTGAATTCATGATATTTTAAAAAGAAAAAATATCACTTAGTTTTATTCTATATCAAACATGTTGATTTCTTATATAATCTTGCGTACAAATACAATTTTCGTTAAATCGTGGCAATATAGGATTTACATATATATAGATTCTTGTAGTAGTAAATGGACGATTTCCATATTCGTGTTTCTAAATTCCCATTATTTCTATTATTACACTAACGTAAGTTAACGGTGGAAGATATATTTATTGCCAAAGAGTATTAGGAGTACTTTATTTAGATTTGCCTTGATGTAAAAAAATATTTCAGTTTAATTTATTGATTTTGGAGAATATTTGGGTTAGATCATGCACTTATTGTCATATTCTATACATGCACTTATTTACGTCGATGTAGACGTAAAGAACTTTGAGAACCTTATATTAAAGATTGGTTTATTTTAAAAGAATCCACTTATCTTAGGTTGAATAAGGTTCATGACATCCATGCTGTTCAATATTGCTGATAAGGTCAATAATAGAAAAGAAACAGTTTCTTGAAAGAGCAATATGGTAGTGTATTTATTAAGCCAACGCGTTTCGGTTAACACCATCTTCAGCGCTTACAGCTACAAGATAAAGACTAGTTACCATAGAATTTATAGTACAAAAGAGGTAAGTATCCTTTGCTTGACATTTTATAATAATAACACTCCATGCCTTTTATTTACAATAATGTACAATATTAAAAACAATGATCATCATATTCACTTAAATAGTTAAGTTTAATTATAGACCTGAACACAACCGTAACCACCGAGAGAGAGAAAGCCTCCGCAATGAAACGTAGTACATTATTACATCATCTCTACAAAGTTAATAAATTCTGAGGTAATATTTTATTTTAATTAAGTCAAAAGTTTGAACAAATTTTACAAGCATCTAATTGGAAAAGGGACATGCACAAGATATTAAAAATTAATAATATTTATTGAATTAAAAATTAAACAGGAGCAAATAGTGTAGACGTTAGGAATAGTTTTATACACGTTGTTTTAATTTTGAAAAAACATTTTTCTTAATATTTTAGAAGTAGTTAAAGTGTTTAAAGTATTTAAATTTAAGCAATAGCGTAAAAGGCATTGTATCATTCATTAGAAATCTTTAAATTATGACCTAAGAATTAGTATTATGATTAAAGATTATATAAAGAGATGTCAAAATTGACTAAACATCCAAATTGTTAAAATTTTGAATAACGGTTTGAAATAAGCAAGTGTTAGGCTATATCTTAAATGTTTTAGAAAACGCCATTTCAATTTGTAAAATGTGCTATTCTTAAATTCTTCAGAAATAATTTTTTTCTTTACAATGAGATGATCGATATTATTTTTTTTTTCTATTTTCTTTTCAGAAGAAATACCTTTAAAATTGTGATGGTTTTTTAAAGGTTGTTCATTTAAACGATTAGAATGTTATCGTTTCAAAGCACCTTAAAGCAACATTCCATCGTCTTAGAACTGCCTAAATTATTCATTCTGGCAATATAATAAGGGGAAATAATCACTTTCACGTAGAAGTGAGAGCTTGTTTATTTAAAATGCTTTTAAAAGTTAAATCATTCTTTCTTAGATATAAAGAAAGTTGAATCCCTTAATATTCTAGGTAAAAGAGCTCGTTAATATACAGGCAGATTTGTTTCGCTTTTCCTTCTTCTCCCATCTCTGGAAATCTAATTTCGAGACATTCTTTAAATTGATTCGTTTTCTTCGCATTCCTCGGAGCTGATAAAACATTTACAATCCTCGAATCGGGTGCGATTGAAGACAAGCCTCGGTATCTGATCTTGCAAATAAAATTTTCTAGCGTTCTGATTAAGGGAGAAGAAGAGTCACGCGAGGCGCATCCGAAAGCGCTCCGTCCTTTAATATAGAACCGGGTTGAAGAAAACCGTTGGTCTCCCAACATCTGGGGGAACGAACAAACTTAAAATCGCATTCAAAACCGTTTTTCTCCTCCAAAAAACCACAAACTCGAGTTCCTTAACATTTCGCGTGTAATAATCTCGAGAGAGAGAAAGACTAGAAGGTAAAAGAAGGGAGGAGAGAAAAAGTGCCTATAGGAAGGGATGACGGGGAGGAGAGAGGGAAAAAAGCATTGATTCTCAAAGTCACTTGAACACGTTGGCTAAAAAACAGTGGAAACAGATGTGTGATACTGGGAGAACGAGAAAGAGAAAGAAAAAGAGAGAGTGAGAGAGGTGGAGGAGTGAAAAACCGATTTCTTTCAAGATTGCGGAAATCGCTCTCAATGCCTGAAGCCTGGTGTAGCGTCAGCGGAGGCGGGCGAGAATTTGTACACAACAAACCCATAAAAATCAGCAGCCGCTGGTTGGTAGAAGGAAAAACGAACAAAAACGAAAAACAGACGAAAGAGCGAAAAACGGGGAAAAGGCAAGCGGAGAAAAAAGAAGTTGGATTTTATTTTTCCACAGCAATAACTGGAAAAGGGGGAGGAAAGGTTTAAAAAAAGAGACGGGATCTCTTTCCGAAGAAAATTTCATTACTTTTAGGGAAGGGAGGGGAGCGGGGTTCTGAAAGTATAGCAGGTGTTACTTCAATTAATATGGAAGGAAATTGACAAATAATCATAATGAAATTGCTAATCTTACGAGCGGCTGCATTTATCGCAGAGTTCCCATCTCTCAACGAAAATAAAGTAATTCCATTATTAGCATAAGTGATTCAAAGGAATAAATTAGTAATGTAAAATTTTTGAAAATGTGAAATAATGCTTCGTAGTGAAAACAAACAAAATGCTTACGGAACCTGAAATAATTTCAACGATTTTCCAATCACATTCGCAACAACTCTACTGGTAGGAGTCAATAATTAAATTTTATTTAGCTTTCTAATCATATATTTACGCATGCTTGTAGAAAAATGCATAAAATAGAATGTATAAAACACGAAATTTGAAAAAAGACGACGCTATAGCACAATTGCAAAAAGCATTTCGCCTCTTTAAATTAATCAATCATTGCAAAAACAATATTTCAATACGCTAAGTTTAAGAATAAATAGGCATTAATATAAAAATAAGCTCCTTGACATACAAACAACTTTAAGAATAAGCAGATATATTTTCTATGCAGGAAATAGCTAGCGATTTTATGGACCTTTATTGTGAAAGTAGCGTTACGTTCATTTTTGGGAAAAAAGGAGAAAAATTAGTTTAAATATAATTTAGATTTTTATAAATTTAGAGTAGGGGGAAGTGACCAATAGTAACCTCAATTTCTGCCCTGTACGATGCTGCAGCATAAAAGTGAAAGGTTAAGGTAGTAGTTTATGCAACTGCCTACTGGAGTACTACATCCAAGCTATTTACTCAATCTGTTGTTTTTCAATGGCGACATAATTTTTGTAAATATCGGTACTTTTTAAGCGCCTCGATTTCATGTGTTTTGTGCCAGGATTTTGAAAGTTAAAGGATTTAATTGTTATACCTATTTATTCTTTTTACGAATTGACACGTAACCGAAAATTCGTCGTTATATCACTTACAACGAATTTTCTCGAAACAAGGAAAATGGACATACACCAATTTCATAATAAATCCCCAATGTAGTTCCTTTCATTTACCTTTTAAAAACACTGGAACCTCCAAATAAAAGTCATCAATAATACTATGCCAGAACTGTGGAGAATAGGATACAATGTACAGTCAACAGTTGACAACGAGAGACCCCTGGAGCGGCCAGTCTACTGATGAAAATGGGTGAGCAGACTGGGGAGGGACGTTGGACGTTCTTCGTTTAAGTGAAGTGAGTCACGAAGATATAATTCCCCTCTTACGCCCTTCTCACCCATTTTCATCAATGAATTGGCCGCTCTAGGGGTCTCGTTGTCAATGGTTGACTGTATATGTGGAATCGTGATTTTGCTTGGCTCTTTAACTGGTAACATAATCATCGTTGAAAAAAGATTTTATCATCATCCACAAATATTGGGTTACAAAGTTTTAAAAACCAATTGTAAATTGTCAAACTTATAAAAATAAATTCAAACTAAATTTTGGCGGCTGTATTACATCAGTGATTTGGAAAGCGCATTTTATGAAAATGAAGTTGGAAAGACGAGGACGATCCCATTACCCTCAAGGAGGCATTTGAGAGGGACTATCCAAGATAGAAGGGATGTCACAAAAAATTGTGGAAGAATAGTTCGAAAAGAGAAATTGTGTTCATTATGAGAACTGTAACGTAGTTTGTGAAACTAATTAATGAGCGATAGCTATGAGATGAGATTGACGATTTAAATAAGCTGCCACCCAATACATCTAGCATGTATTAAATCTTAGCAATGTGCTATGGGAACAATGATTTGCTTCGGGAAACAAAAGCAACGGAATTTTTTTTTTAAAACAAATAATCAAATTGAATTACATATTTCTTATTTTTTAATTGATTAATATTAATTGTAAGTTTTAAATATGTCTTGAGATTAAAGCATTAAACACAAGAAAATTTCAAAAATTAATCTTTTAAATATGGGCAAAATAATCTAGAGTACTTAAGAAGCTATTGCAACTGAATAAAAAAGGCAAAAAGTAGAAAATTTAAATACATAAATAGAAATACAAAATAAAACATATGTTCTATATAGATGTCAGATTTTAAAATAGATAAAATTAATTGAAGAATAATAATTGAATGGTCTTAAGAGGGATTTTACTATTCTCATCTAAAATTAATTATTGATCTTTTCAGTACATTTTCGGAATACAAAGTTTCCGATCGCATTCGATAATTTTCCCCAGCTTTTTCAAGTTTACATTTGAGATTTAACTTGCCTCGATATACTTGTAATGTACACAGTCCACCAAAAAATGTATACACACTTCAGCAAAAGAAAACTATATAAACGTTGTAACATTAAATTCATACATGCATCAAGCGATGAATACAAGTCCACTTTGAATTCTATCATTACGACATGTGTTCAAAGTGACTATCATAAGCATTGAGATACTTTTGAATACCGTGAACGGTTGCTCCTATGCACTTTCCTATACTGTTATCAAGTATTCTACTATGTCTACGTGGCAATTGAGGTCTTCTTTTATCGGGATCGTCTACATTCAATCCATGCAAAAATATTAGGATGTAACTTTCGATTTTGCTGTTACGGAAAAAATTACAGATGACATCTAGTAAAGTGTGTAAACATTTTTTTGGCGGACTCTATATACTATTCAGTAACAAAATAAGTATGGAGTGAAATGGTGATTGGGTAAAGTTGAGATGACGCCATCCTGTTTGAATGGAAGGAGGGAAAAGAGCTAATGGATGATGGATTGAGAAGTAATGTAAAAGGGGGGGGGGATAACCAGTAATGAACTACTTATGTAATATAAACGTAAACTAATTACGGTAACTAAAGAAAATTAGACATAAACAAATTAGCGTTTAAATTAGCTTATAAATTAGCCAATACGAAATAGAAAAGGGATTTACAGTAAATTAAGTAATTTGTTTCTAACAATTAGTATATAGTAGTAATTAATATATATTATATATTACAAAGTAGAGAATTATGAAATATATATAACAAATAAAATTGATTCTGGCAATGGCACAGTCACACCTCATCGAACTAAATAAGGGCGATCCCTTCAAACTCCATGCCATGCAGGACTTCGCCCATCTGGACGATGATGTTATATTATAAAAGGCCCATACTCTTGGCTCATAATATGCAGAGAAAAAGGATTGAAAATATTCAAAAACGATTTACGAATTAAAAATATTAGAAGATCACATTCTAATATAATTAATCTCTAGCCAGCGAAAGAAATTACTGAGGACTGTAGGTGCCGAAGTTTTCATGTGGGTAGAGAAATATTTGTTCCGAATGGGCAAAAGGAAATCGAGAATTCAAATTAATTACAGGAAATAAAATAAGAAAAAAATTTTGTAGGGCTAATGTTTTAAGCATATATAAATTAATTTTGAAGATGGTTATGCTTATAACTGTTTATATTACAGCCTAAACTTTGCAAGTTGGAACGTTTCATTTCGGCAAATGGAAATTAGAAGAAGTTCATTCAACTTCCTCTTAAATAGAAATTATTAAAAAATAGAAACACATTTTCTAAGTAATGAATATTGCATTTATAACAAATACAATGTAATCAAAATATAATTTAAAACTCATTAAGACCTATAGAAACCCTGCAAATGCTTATAACGTTGCCAGATTGTATTCTAACGTCCTTATCTTAAGCTTCAAACACATGCGTTAAAAAAAAACTATACATGTTATCGGGGTAATATTCAGGGAGGAAAAAAAATTAAATGCTGGGGAATGTGAAATGCCATTTTGTGACTGAATCTTGAGAAATGAAATATCTTCAAAGGTAAAAATTTTCATATTGAATTGAAAAAAATATTCCAGCAAAAATGTCATCAATCATAGCATTTCAGTTCTGATTTTCATTGCAGAACACGGAATAACAATTGGAAAGTGTTCAATGCGCCTTTTCCCCTCACCATCCCTTCTAGCGTATGGTGATGAATGTGATTTTCTATGGAATCTGAATTCGCTCATCTTAACATAAAAACAAGTCTCATTCAGAATTCAAAATGTATTCGGATATGCATTTACTATGAACTTCTGGTATTTACTTATTAGAAATATATATCAACACAAATAATTAAATTAATATACATGATGGTCATTGGAATAATTGCTTAGTTTCTACACTATAATGCTAAATTTGAAAGGATATAATAAATTGAGAAAACTATTAAACAATAATTTTGCCAGATTACTTAATTCGCCATATTGCTTAATATAAATAACTTTATACCAAGTACTACTTATAAGTCAATTATTTATAATAATCCAGTAATACAAGAACCGCAACTCTATTAATATTGTTTAATAGTTAGTCCTCTTTAAAGACACTGGATTAACAACGCCTGTTTCAATTAGCATTTTCGTGATTTTCATTAAGCTAAATGCACCAAAGACCAAGTGTTATACTTGAATTCACTATAATTCTGTATTTATTCGAGTTTGTAGTGAAGAATTATATGATGTAATAAATCTTGTAATGTTCTAGATTATTAATTTGCGCGTATTATTTTCAGGAGACTATATTCTGAATTTATTTCATGAGTTTTTTTAATGCTGATATTTTTCTTAACAGTTACCACGAGTTTTTTCCCCCCAAAATTGCCAAGCAAAATTGTCAATAAAACCAGATTGGCGATGATTGTTTGTAGAGAAATAGGAAAAAAACATCGCAAAGGGAAGCAATTTTGGGACAATTTTTACAGAAGTCATTTAAGATGACGAAATCATAGAAGGAACAATTCTCGCGACCTTATTAGCACGTGGGTGGTGAGAGGCCCTTTGGCCATTGTTGCCGCCTTTTATTGCCGTCTCGCGAATGGCAAAATTTCAAGGAATAGCGCTGCAAATGGGTCTTTAAGTCTCAGACCGTATTCTAGTGTAGTATGACACTCTGGCACCCGAGGTCAAACAGAACTGCTCTTGGTGGAACCCATGGACACAAGCCATCAGTGTGCGCTGTAATTTTCATCATCACCATCATCATTATCATCATCATCATCATCATCATCATCACCAACAACGGTCGCCATCATTTGTAGAGAGAGAGAGAGAGGGTATACAGTATATTGGTGTTGAGAGAGTGTAGTCTTTCAGCAAAACGTCGCTTTTATTTAGAGCTGGCGAGCGTTTTTACAAGCGTCAGAACACATAATCTTAGTTAGAATCTGGAAAAAAGGTCATGGGGTTGACTTCACCTTAATCCTTTCCTGACAATGTAGAAATCGCTCGGAATTTCACCACTTTATTGTACAAAACATTAGTTTTGTTGTACGAAAGATGCAGAAAAGCCGTAATAAGAAGGTTTGAGTGAGCGAGTTAAGGGAAAAGAGGGAAGAGAAAAGAAAAAGAAAGAAAGAAGTCCATCATAGAATAAAGAGAGAGAAAGAGAGAGAAGGTAGCCGCTCTTGCTAACTGCATTTTCTTGAAACGAACGCCGAGGGATGGAAAGGTCGACGTGACTCGCCTCGGCTGGTCGCCGTGTTAGCCGCTCTCCCAATCAATGTCTTTACGTGCTGCTTGGTCAAGTCAGGAAAACCGGAATTAGACCATAAAAGCTACTTCAGGGACCGCAGGAAGGAAGTGTGGGTGGGGGAGGGGAGAAAGGAAGCAGTTAGTGAAAGGTGTTCTTTCAACTGCGAAGATTATCTTCAATTAGTGCCACTGACGAAAAACAAAGGAAACCAAACAACCACAATAGAAGTCGGTGAACCTTACTTCCCTTATAAACAGCGAAAAAAATATTTTTCAGATAAAATTAAAAGAGACAAAAGAAAAAAAGTTTTGTTTAACTAATCTCATTAAGAGTTTTTTTTAAGTGAAGAAAAATACCTGATGTTTATTTAAATGTTTGTGATTACTTACGAGCATACAATCAAACGCTCTCTTTGCCAAATAAACTAATCTAAGAATCCACTTTTATTTGAATGCTTCTCCTTGCTTTTAGAGTTGCAAAATCTGACCTCTTTAAATTGAAATTTCGAAACCGTTCGGTTTAAAGATGACTAAAGCTTTTCAATATAACGTTTACTTTTGATAACTTGAAATCATAAATTGAAAAAAAAAATATTTCCTGCAAAACCTACATTTATCCTTTATGACCTTTACGAGCCCTCGTGATATTAATTCACATTGGCTTTTTAAATCGTTATACGGATTTATCTTCGTTAAACAAGAATGCTCCCGAAACATCTAAATTAGCCTTGTTAATCATAAATTTTCTTAAAGCTTTTCTGTTACCTCATTTCTTCATTATCGCATTTCACGTTTAAGAAAATTTTCTGTTCTGCTGAATTGTTTAGAAAGTTTGCGAGGAAAATCCCATTTCACGGAGCAATTTAACATGAAGCCACTTTCTCGTATCTGAATTTAACTCGTATAAACTATCTCTTGTTATGAATATAACGAAAAAATAAATAGAGCTTAGCTTCTTAAAGTTGCTCTATGTTCAACGTTGAAGACAAAAAAAACCCACCATTCCACATATATTGGACCAGAACATAAAAAGGTCTTTCGGTCTTTTCGGTCATTCCACATATATTGGACCAGAACAAAACGGCGAAAGTCTTCTTTTGGTTGGTTTGGTTTATTTGGTATTAACGTCCTTTTCAACTGCTATGGCCATTTCAGGATGGCGTTATAGGGGCCGCAAATTTTGCCTTGCAGGGATTCTTTAACGTGCAGCCGGCAAACTACTACAAGGGACCAACGGTTTTACTTCCCTTCTGAAGGAAGTGCGTGATCTCAGGATTTTCCCCCTGAAAAAAATCCTCGTCGTCCTCGGCCGGGATGGAACCCGCGTACTCGGGCATCAGAGGCGATCACGCAACCACTGAGCCACCGAGGCCGATTCTTCTTTTGCAAGACATATTACTGGGAGTATTAGGACAGTCAAGGTGTTAGAGAAACTAGAACAATTCAGCTTTAAGAATTTTCACGACGATTAATAATAACGGTTTTCTTCTAATTAGTAGAAAATTCTGAATACCATCACGCTATATATTTCGATGTACAATAAAATCGGCACGAAGCCTACGAGGAAGATAGGCTCTGACACACAAAAGACACCTGACCATCGGGATCTGAACATCCAACAAACGAAATAACACCGATTATTAAAATCTAAGATGGAGACAACGAAGGTTGGATTGTTGCTCAGACCCCGATCAGAACTTCTACCTTTTCCCTGCCCCGATGGTCTGATGACTTTTGAGTGCCCAGGCCTCCATTTCTCATAGGCCTCGATTCAAAAGTCGCTTGATCATCGGGGTCCGAGCAACAATTAATCCATGAGGTCGGACCAACATGGTTAGGTGACTTTTCCGCTTCGAGGCCTGTTTTTCTCGTTGGCTTCGCTTCATAGTAAATGACACAAAACAATTTCAAATTTCAAAACGTGAGGAATTTCACCGTCGTCATCCACAAATACAAAAACGATCTGCGGACCGAATCTTAAAACGCTTCCAGGAGACTGGTTCAGTAGCAGAGAGGCCATGCACAAGAATCCACCGATGATAACAAACATCACACCACTCTATTTTAACATGATAATGTTTTAAGGCTGGGGGTCTTTCTGGAAAAGGCCGACCCAAAAATGCGTTACGGAAACAGAAAGAACAATTGCTATATTGTTGCACATTTAAGAATTGTTGGCGCCGGCTTGAAGCACGCGACGGCACTGAAAAGTCACCTGGCCATTATAGTCTAAGCAACAATTTTTATTTACAATCTTTATTACAAGAGATATTATTTTGAAACATTGAAGAATCATTTAGGTCTTATGATGCTTTTCGAAACCTTCATCAAATTTATAATCTACTAGAGTACTCGGCTAACCCATTGTATTGGAAACAGAAAGCAGAAGCTGGAATGGTATAGCAACTCTTTCCCTCTTACTATATACCGGGTGAATAAAAAGTCCCGGAACGGTCTAATATCTCAAAAATATACGTCTTGTCAAAAAAAAAAGCAAAAAATGCGTGTCAAATATTTTTGAAAGCTATTTAATGGTGCAAAAATTAACCCGCTGCACCCCTTGGGTAGGGTAGGGGGCAATTAGAAATTTCAAATGGGAACTCCTATGTTCAATGATATTTTCAAATTGTATAGAACATTTGAGAAATGTTTTATTCTTAGTGTTTTTTTTCAAATGATCCAACCGTTTAGGAGACAGGGGCAATGAAATTTTTGAACCAATTTTATCGATGAAGACAAAGAGATAGAAGGTGGATCATACAGGCATTCCTATTCTACTTTTTGATGATCTTTAAGAACCCGAAGTCAGAATTTCAATAATCTAAAAATATTTAGTACACAAGCAAATTCTTGGGGAGAGTAGACAGAATTTGCTTGTGTACTAAATACACAGTACGCACTAAAAATATTTAGTACGCACAGAGGCAGAATTTGTGCGTTTGTATTAAAAAAATTTGGATTTTTGAAATTCTGACTTCGAATTCTTAAAGACCATCAAAAAGCAAAATAGGAATGTCTCTAAATTATCATGATTCAATGCTTCGGACTGCAGATTCGAAATAAAGTCACTTTTTTCTATGGGGGCCGTTCACGTTCCATTGCAAATTTCCAAAACAAGCTGCATGCCACGCTATAACGCCAATAATCATACCTAAAGTACAGGGCGTTGCAAATATATACAGGACAGCACTGCTGGGTAGCCTATCCGCTCGATTGCAGGCGCAGGCTCGACATAAAATGATAATTGGGAAATTTTGGAGGGAGTT